>CANXYI011581045.1:0-11205 GCA_948208565.1 Hura crepitans | reverse complement strand
AAATAGACCAAACTAAATCTAGTGCTAAGTCTAAAAGTGTTAACCAAATCGAATTTGGCGATAGTTTTGAATAAGGTAAAGACTAATTAAATTGAATTTGGTGATAAGTTTGGATAAGCTGATCAAATTGAATATGGTAATAGGTCTAGATAAACTGACTGAACAGAATCTATTGATAAGTCTAGACAAGCTGACTAAACCAAATTTGGTGATAGGTCTAGATAAGTAGATGTTGTGGACCGAACCAAATTTGGTGATAGGTCTAAGAATAATATGATGTTATGGACTAAATCAAATCTGGTGATAGGTATAAAGAAAGTCTAGTGTTATAGACCAAACAAAATCTAATGATAGGTTTGAAAATAGTCTGACGTTATAGATCAAACCAAATATGGTGATAGGTATGAAGATAGTCTAATGTTATGGACAAACTAAATTTTGTGATAGGTCAAAAATTAGTCTGATGTTATAGATTAGACTGAATCTGGTGATAGGACTGAAGATAGTCTAATGTTGTAGACTGAATTGAATCTTGTGATAGGTTTGAAAATAGTCTAATGTTATGGACCAAACCAAATCTAGTGATAGTTCTGAAGATAATATAATGTTGTATACCAAACCAAATCTAGTTACAAGTCATAAGATAGTCTGATGTTATTGATCGAATTGAATCTATTGATATGTCTAAAAATAGTTTGATGTTGTAGATCAAACCAAATCTAATAATAAGTCTAAAGCAATGGGTTGAACCATATCTAGTATTAAGGACATTAATATCATGCAAGTATGTATGTGTCATCATATCCATAGGTGTTATGTGTGATGTATGTGTATGATTGATGCATGAGTTAAAGGCTTAAATATATTTAGGCATATGGCTAATGCATGTGAGTGTGCATGACCTATGCATGTGTGAATTGATATGGACTGATATGAATGTAATACCTTACATGGGTAAGTTTGTGCTTTAGATGAATGAGACTTTTCTATGATATGTGAATGAACACGACTTTATCCTAAATGATATGCACATGCATGTTACTTCTCTTTTGTCTTATTAAGTTATGTGAGCTATATGATTGATGTCTAGATAAGATGCTTATGCCAGATGATGTATGCATGCTTACATTAATGCATAAATGTGTATATATCTTATGTGCCTGAAGTATGTGACTACATACTGGATTCATTGATGCCTAATTTATACAATTATGTGAATAAGCCGATACATGTGCTAATAAATTTTTTTGGTGATTGGTGACCTAATATTCTCTTGACTGAATGAATGCACTCTATCCTATCTTAGATGAATAAGTGTTGAAACATGATGGTGGTTGAGTGAGATGATTCTAGCAAATGAATGTGATGATTGAGTGAATGAATAAATGAATGATATTTATGTTAGTTCCTAATTTTCTAAAGGAAGGAACATGGTGAGGTATGTGCATGAATAATGCCTTTCTAAGGAATGCAATGATGTATGTAATTTTGCTTATTTTCTTTTTAACTGAATGAGGAATCTGAATGAATGATGAATTCCTATAAGATAGCTATATGATGAATATGACTTTTGAATGAATAAATCATCTCTTATGATGGATGAGTGAAGAAGGCAAATATATATTGAGTGATAAATACATCATTACCTATGATGTATGAATGGTGAAGGCATATATATGTTGAATGATGAATGCATCTTTTCTTATGATGAATGATTGTTCTTTTTGTGATGGATTTAAGATGAGTGAAATACATATTGAATGATGAATGCATAGTTTCTTATAATAGAATGAATAAATCCTATGGTTGAAGAATAAATGCAGATACATGTACAAGCGAATAGGTGTCTATTCTTAGAATAGATGTATGAATGAATCTATTTTTCACTAGATGGATATATAGATGACTAAATGTCTAGATGCATGAAATAGGGCACATCTTTTTATTGAGATCATTATCCTCTTAAACTTATCATAGGAAAAATTTAGGTTTGATAAAAGTGCAGGTGTGAAGTGATAGGTTAGGCTGGTGTAATGTGAATGAGATGTTCCATGAAGAAATTGGTTGAGTTAGGGTGGTGAAAATGAATGAAAAGTTCCATGAGGGAGGAGAATAGTAGGTCAAGTGGAATGCACCATAAAGGTGCTGAGGCAAAATGTCAACTCATTGTGTGAAGCATCTAAACATGTATGGCTGAAAGATGATTGATTATGATGAAAAAGTGATAAAGCATGCAAAAGTATATGGTTACATAGTATGGTACCCTTGTCATTAAACAGTCCGAATTTCTTTTAACCTCTAATTTTTGCCTAGACCACCTTTTGTAGGTTTTCAATCTAGGGAGGTATGCTATAATTTTTTCTTAGGCTGCCCTTTGTGAGTTTTCCACCTAGCGAGCTTATTTTTCTTTTTCTTTTTCTTTTTTTAACATTTTTTTATGAAATTAGCTTATCTTAATTCGATTAAACCTTGGGATCTGATTGTGCTACATTTGATTAATTAATTCTTTACTTACACCCTTTGGAATGGCTTATATGTTTTGAAGCTCATAAACTTTTATAGATTGTAAACTTGGAGTGATATGTATTAAAGCTCATGTCTTTAGAGGATCATAGAGCTTCTTAGATCAATACGTAGCTTGTTGTGGGTGCTAGCTTCATGCCCGAGTGTTTTGAATCTTTGTGCTTTAATTGTATTCATATCATCCCTTTGACCTTTCTAAGTAATGCATTGATGATATCCTTATTATTAGCCAATCTAAATATTTTCTAACTAAATATTTTCTCTTAATTTCCTAAACATTTTCCTAAGCTCATGCACTTGATTGATCAGCCTATCAAGAATTAAAAAAACTTTTTTTCATGAGGGTAACCATAGTTGAAAAGAGAATTCTCAATTGTTTGAGGTTTAAGGTAAATTTTTCTATTTTTGTAGGCTTTGGAGTTTTGCTATCTTAAAGCTACTGACCTTTGGATTTTAGGTGAGCAAGAACTGGAAAATTTTTGTTAGTTAGAATGGTTCTTAGGTTTTAGAGAAAATATTTGGACATAATAAATTTAATGCTTTAACTTTGGAGCCTGTTAAGCTTAGACCTCTTTAAAGAATGAAGGAAATCAATCATTTAGGTTTACTTACCCCCAACTTATTATTTTTTCTCATCTCATATTCAATGATATTTCTCATGCCTTACTAGGGAAGATCAAGTTTTTTATTTCTTTTGTTTTTCTTCAATCTCTCAACTCACATTTAAGAGTACCATGCTATGTAATAACTGTGGTACACAAAGATGCTCACGAAAAGCCAAAATGATGTTTTATTAATTGTTCCAACATAAAAGGAAGAAAATAACAAGAAAAGAAAACAAGGATAGCTTATCCTATGTTTATTGGATCCTTCTATATCCTTGATTGGTGGGATCCTGTAGTTGGTCAACAGTTGGCCTATGAGGTGGCAAATCGAAGATTAGAAAGATGGAACCTCACTTTATAGAGATTTAGGGGCTGACAGTGAGGTCTGGTGATGGGTGATTTTTAGGATAAGGTATCACACCATGGTCTATAAGGTATCAGATGGCTCAGTGAAGGGATTTGTAGTTGTTAGTCAGGTGACTAGTTTTTTGGTGATAAGCACACTATATGGCATGTCGATATTTACGTAGAAGTTTTGAGGAATGGTATTTGAGTATTAAAGGTTAAATGAGGTTTTTTTCTTTCAACTCCTTGAGCATTCTTGACAAGGGCTTATTCAAATGGGTGAATCTTTGAGAAATCTTTCTTAGCCCAGTTGCTTGGTCGTTGCTTGCCCCCATGCCTGTCAAGTTCTTTTGAGCAGCTTATTGTTGGACTTCTCGATTCTTTTCTTCTACAAATGCTATTATCCTTTGTTCTAAAGCTTCTATTGCCTTACTCATCATACCTTTAGTTACAAATTGACTTTTGCCTTTGCTTTCAAGTCTGGTTGTCATTCTTGTAGTGAAGAGTGTTAAAAGAAAAAAAGGGTTAAGTCTTTTCCTTTGAAGAGCCAAAGTGAAGGATGATCCTTATAGTTAGTGTGATACATGGTTAATGTGATATGATGCATGATTTAATCATTTATGATGCTATGTTATGCTTAACTAGCATGTATAATTGCGAGATTGAAGGTTAGCAATGTATGTGATTTTTACATGATGTGCTTAGACATAATATGGATAAGTGATGGAGGCATGTCACACCTATACTAGGTAAGATGGTATAAGGTGAATAAAATCTACATGATGCAAAGGGTATGAATGAGATGTAATTTTTATGATTTAAATGCATGTGATGCCTATATTAGATGAGTTAATGCTAGGCGTAAGCTAATTATGTATGGATGAATGACGCATGAATAAGCCTAAATAGTATATGTAAAAAAGTGAAGTGTTGTAAAAATAGATAAGATGGTTCATGATGCAAGATGCATGTTAATGCATGTACAACTTATGAAAATAGCATGGCATATGTATATGGGCTTATAGGATATGTACAGGTTCACAATGCATGAATGATTACACCAAATGTGGGGTGTGACTTGATATAAGTTCATAAGGATGATGTGAGCTATAAAATACATAGATTACAATGCCTATATGTTTGTTGTGAATAAACAGGTAGGTCTTCTAAGGATAGCTGTATGTTACACCTTACATTGGGAAAAGTAGTGGGTTAGGATGGTCGAGATGAACATATGATTTTATAATTAACGATGTATGCTCACATAGTTAGGGACTAGACTTACATGTGACACATGTTAAGGCACTTATAGGGTTTTATATATGAGATAGAGGTAAAAAAATGTAAGCATAATGATACATATATGATATATATGAGTGCAAGTATATGTGAAAAATATGCATGTGAGGGTGTATGCATGATTTTAGATACATATAGGGATGTATGTGGGCTCCTAGGAATATGAAAAAGATGCTTGTAAAGATGTATGCATAGTCTTTTCTGGATACATATAAAGATATATACATGGTTCTAGGTATACAAGATACATATGAATGTTTATGTTTTATGAATGGTTATGAGGTGCATGTTATAATGTGCATTCAAAAAGGTATGAGAATATGAGATATATATGTTAGGTGCTTATTCCTTATATGTTATGATGTCTACATTATGTATACTTATATGGATAGCTAATGTACAAGTGAGGTTATAAGATCCTAATATAGGGTTGATCCTCATGAATAACATGTGTTAGTAAGAGATATACCTATATGAAATGTGTTTACAATATATGCAACCTAGGATATTACATGGATCAGTGATGTATGTTTGCCTAAGTAGTATGAATGGGGTAGTGTTATGTATGTGCAACATAAGTTTATGAATGAGGGCCTATGACTTTAGTGCATGTATGTGACTTTTGAGATGCTAATGTCATGCATAATGCCTAATGTCATGTATGATTCCTAGTGATGGCTAATGTTATAATGCTATGTATGATTCTTAATAATGCCTATCAATCATTGATCCATCTTTCAGGATGGAGCTTAAGTTTATATGATTTAGGATTTTCCTATTTCTAGAATAAAGTCAAAATGTATTTATACAAATGACTAAAAACAAATTCATTGTCTTATCTTATTAAAGGAAAATAATTAAAGAGATTACAAAAGCTCACAACTAAACTAAAAAGAAAAGGAGATGGGAAGCTTCTAAGCTTCTAGATCAGGTATCTACTTGGCATCAATGAGATCTTAGATAGCATGATAGAGAGTGGTACACTTGTTTATGAGATGACTTGTCACTTGATGGTAAGCACAATATAGATCAAACCTATAATTAGATAGAGGAGGATCAATCTATGGCTTGGTTGATTATGGTTGCAATTTTTCTTCTTTTATGAGCTTATTGAAGCACCAAGACAGAGGTTTGGCCAATTTGGAGAAATGGCGAGTCCTGACCATGTTCACATTAGTGACTTGGCTTGAATTATTACTTTGATGATCATGTTCTCCATTCTTCTTGAATTCTCTATTCTAAAGTGCTAGTTCAAGATCAATAGCTATGTCCTTGAGCTGTTGCCATGTGGTAATGCCCTTAGCAGAGAGCCCGAAATTCATGTAGTTATTAGAATTCTTGATGAACATCTTAATCTGGTTAGTATCATTAAGCTTATTCCTCATTTTAAGTACCTTATACCTCTATCGCTCTAAATATTCTAAAAAAGATTCATCAGGTTTTTGGTGCACTAATTCCAAGTCTTTGAGGGTCACCTCAATGGTTGTATTATTTGAGTATTGCTTATTGAATGCATAGGCTAACTCTTCTAATTTCACTTTGATCTTTTTTTCTAAGCTATGGTTCTAATCCAGGGCTTGCCCATTTAGAGAAATACTAAATGAGCTTACGATTTGTTCTTTTAATAGGTTAGTCCACCTTATAGCTACTACATACTACTTTAAGTGAGTCTTTAGGCTAGAAGTGCCATCAAACTTGCTTAAATTTGGCATTTTAAATTTTTGGGCAAAGGCATGATCAGCCTTTAAGCTAATGTCTTCTAGGCTGATGTCTTCACCCTTAATCAATAGGTGACTCTTGGCTTCTAGCTTTTCATTTAATTCTTTGATAGGATCTTCCTTTTTGTGCTCTGGTGGTGGAACCTTATAATTACTTGTTTAACTAGTAGTATCTCTTCATCAAAAGCCTAATTATCAGCCACCTCTTTTTTGCTATTGTTAGTAGTAGAAGTTTGTCCTTTATCTTACTAGGTATACATACTTGATAATGCATTGGTCATGAAAGCCATCATTCTTTCCTCTATATCTTAAAGGATCTCATTTGGCATGGTCTTTGTTACTACTTCATCTCTAAGCATTGTCGCTCTTCTTTGGTAGGTTGAAGATGGATCAATGGTGGATATAAAATAAAGGGTTAGTGATGATGCATAAGTTATTTAAAATGATGCATGATATGCTATGTGATGCATGCATAGGTCTAGATGCATGACGTACATAGTTAATGCTCCAGTATGATTATAAGATGCACGATCAAGAAGTAACTGAACTTTTAGGAGATGGTAACCTTTGATGCATGGTTAATGTGTCATATGTTAGTGTGAAATATAAATGATGCAAGATTATGCCAAGTGTGTGCATGTGATGCAACTTCTATGTGTGCATAGATGTGAATAAGGTTAGCATACCGAGTTTAGTGTGTAGGAAAGGGTGAATTTATATGTCTATATATTGTGATAGAAGACACATGTCATGTTACTGCATGTTTCAAGCAATGTGTGCTATGTAAGAGGCAACCTAAAGGCAATAAATACTGATGGATGTTAATGAGGTTTCCATATTAGATGAATGGATGTTACACCTACATTAGATGAGATGGTAGATTACAATGGTCCTAATGATGATGTGACAAGCATATATATGGATCATTTTTCCCATATGATGCATGCTTTAAGATGGTAAGGTGCTTATGTATATGCCATGTTTGGGGGATGATACAACTTGTGATATCATTAGAGACTAGAGTGACATTTGTGATATATACCTTAGGTACATTAGCTTGATGCCAAGAAGGACTAATACTATATATGACATATGTTAGTGTGCAAGACAAAGATACATGTATATAAAATGTCTGCATGGAGATACATCATGTGAAGATACATGTAAAGGGGTATGTATATATATAAAGATACATATAAGGATATATAGGAGGTCCTAGGCATATAAAGATGAAGATGTTTTATAAAGATGTATACATGGTTCTAAATGTAAAGACGAACCTATATGCATGGCTTTTAGATGTTCATAATACACATGAATATACATTTTTGTAAGATGCATGAAGCTATATGAATGATAAATGATGTGCTCATTATTTATGGTCATATAGATATGTTGTATGCCTGTATGGATAGTTAATGTATGGGTAAGGTTATAGGAGATGTGCCTACACCAATATGAAATGCATATGAATTAGGAAATTGTATGTATGGAATAAAAACTCATGAGATACATATGGTTCATTTATACGAGTAGGTACATTATAATGTTGTGTGTGTGCATACAAAAAGGATATATGTTAGATGTACAAGGACATACACAAGCAATAAGCCTTCTAACCTTATTAGTCCCACACAATTGTCTAGCTATTTCTTTCCTAGGTAAGGTTACCTAAGCATCATCAGGGGTTGCATAGGTTCGATTATAGGATTAATTAGGTCTAATGATCTCTCATATTTAAAGTGCTTGCAAGTACAATGGCCTATGACATTTAAATCTTATTTGAGTTAAAACTAGGTTAGGCCCATTTTGGATAAAAGTTATAATGGGCTTGCCCCCAGATCAAATAAGGTTAAATGTAATAGGTCAACATAGTAATCATAATGCAATTACAATCACTTAGGGTCATGCAAACTAGGGGAAGTTGCTAGGCTTAACTATATAAGCTTTACGGTTTGGTCTGGTAAGGTTTTATGGCTCCCACAAGTAGGGGTTCCTCCTAATAAGTTTTTCTAATCAATGATAATAGTGATCGATTAGTTCACTCTTTTATATATCCAAAGGTATGAGGCTTATGAGTGATGGATATGCTAGCAATTCCCCATTCTTAAATGAAAAATTAGTTCACAATTCACACACCATCCAAGGTAAAAAGGGACACAATTTATATAGAATGAAATACATGGGACTAATTAAAATTAGAATATTAGAAGGTATATTATTTGGGCACTTTTGGATTCAATTCTCAACCCTAAGTGGAGTTGCCATTGTAGATTTATTGTATTCTACTAGGGATAAGAGTAGTTAGTGTTTGGAGTTGCCACCTAGCTTTACACTAAGACCACTAATCTTTTGCCAAGAAAGGGTTGAAAATGAGATCTTATTTATGCCCCAATAATATACCTTCCTTATTATTCTAACATTTATCAATCGAGTATCATGTGAGCAAGCATTTAATTAAAGCATTTATGTCACCTTTTCACTTAGTGAAATAAGTTTGCAATATTGAGAATATACAATAAGCAGAAGTATGTATTAACATCTAAAAATTGGATCATTTATTAGTGGTTGTATAACTTGACAATTACCTATAATTCCATAGGAATTAATGGTAATTGCCCAACTCTCATCTCTAGGAAATTAGTCTTTGTTAAAATACATTTTCCATGTGACTTATATTAAGGAAAACTTAAAACCATTTTATTAAGAAAACACCAATTAATTATGTAGAAAACCATTTGATGTGAGTTTAGGCTTTTATGTATGTGGAATGAGTCATATAATTTACCAATTACAACACAAAATAAAGAAAAGAATTAAAAGGTACCAAACTAAAATGAAAGAATATAGAATAAGTTATTTGGTCCCATCCTCACATCGTCAAGTCTGTGCGATCTACGACATGTCATAGCCAATATGTCCATTCGGACCTCTAATTTAGTAAGAATGGTCACTCTTACACTACTCAAGGAATAAGGTTATTTATACAAATAATGGTCCGTGAGGACCTAAGAACTATGCCAAACAGAATGATAACAACTTGTGTGATACAAACTTGTATGATCATGATGCATGCCTAAATGGTAATTATAACTAAGAGAATGATGAATAAATCATGCAAAGGAAAACATGAATATAAATACATGTATTCATAAGGACTAGAATTCAGAACAAATGTCCATGCAAACTACACTCCTCATGAAAGGGAGTTCGTGCAAACTACAAAATAAAATAAGCATGCATAAAACATATACGTGCATATAGACTATGATCCTTATGAAAGGTAGCTTGTGTGGACCTTACATTAATTCAAGAATATCAACATGCATATTAAGGCATAGAATAATCATACAACATAATAATATCACACAAGCATGTCAATATGGTAAATAAGATACATTGAAATATAGTATACTAAGTAAATGGAAAATTATTATCAAACATTGGTCCATACAGACAACATATTATATAGATATTCAAACAATAAGTCTGTGTGGACCTCACATCTATTAAAATAGGTCCATAAAATCTTAGGCATCAGTTCCAGAAAAGCAAGTGCGATTACAATTTTCTATAAACAATTAATACATGATTAAAATGATTTAAAAGGTTAACCTACTCCTATAATTAATGTGGGGATTACATAGAATCACCTTACATGTCAATTAATCATGGGAGATTATTGGTTATAGTGAAAAACATAAATAAATGAATGAATATGATGAAAAGAGCCTCAGATCTTATATTTAAGTTAGCACTAAGCAATAAGGCAATAGTTGGGTTTAGAAAGAATGACTATTTAGTGAGGGCTTAGGATTAGTAGAGCAAATCTTTCATTGGAGTCATCACCTAGACTCTCAAAAATTGGGTGATGAATGTCTTTGGATTGTGTGTCAATTATCGTTAATTATGTGCAGATTGTCTATTGAAATAGGTTAATGAGAGGGTTATTTCTAGGGTTGGTGGATAGTTTTCCCGTCTAGAAGAAATAGAGTCTTACTAGGATTAGGAATTAAAGTCTAAATAGGAAGATCATGCTTTTAGAAGTTTTTTGTTAATAGGCTGTATGGACCTTGGTCACTAGGTCCGTGCAAACCTAGTCTTTAGGTTTACTCGAGTGCTTCACGGGCCTTAGGTCTTTTTTTTTATGTAAGTCTATATAGACCTTGTGGAACCAAGTCCTTATAGATTTGTACCATAATGGTCCACACAGATCATGGTTTTAGGTTTCTTGCCTCATTGCTTGAGCCTATCTCTAGTTATCATCATAGGCCCAAAAAAGTGAATGGATCCATACTGCGGGCTTTTTGGGTTGGGCTAAAGTCCAAAACCATCTTGGCATCTACAAAGGCATATGTTGGAGATCAGTTTTTAGAGAGTGTTGTAGATGTGGCTCTAAAGGTCACTACCAAAAGATTGTCCATTGAGGCTAAACCTAAATGATTCTTCAAGACTCTAGACTCCTTCACTTACACTCATTATGAGTTAAAAGGATAATAAAGTATATGAAGCAAGACAAAGTTAGATGCTTAGAGTTGAATCTAGCTAGAAGACTGAAGTCACATTACTAACTCGCAAGTATATAATTTGAACTAGGGAAAAGCAGACACCCTTAATATGACTATTGATACCTTTTATTTCTTTGTCTTTTCAATTTTGGACATAGTAAATCCAAGTTCCCCGCATTCTTAGTTATGCACATTGTAGCACAATGT
>CANXYI011580903.1:0-10959 GCA_948208565.1 Hura crepitans | reverse complement strand
ATTTGTTCTTGGTAGAGATTGTCTGTGATAGTAGTAACCAGTTAGTTTAGGGATGGGCCCATATAAGGCATCGTATGGTAGACGATGTGGGACTTCTTCATGTTGGAGTGGAGTTAGAGAGGAATATTAAATATGTAGCTGTGGAAAAGTATTTCTAGAAGTTTCTCTAAGGAGAAAGGTGCAGAGGTCCGAGGAAAAGGGAAATTAAGTCCCAGGTTCATAGGACCCTATGAGAGTATAGATAGGGTTAGACCTCCAGCATACAGGCTTGTATTACCCCCTGAGTTATAGAAAATACATTATATTTTCTGTGTTGTTATGTTCAAGAGATATAGACCGGATCCATTATATGTGATCCCAATAGTAGATATGGAAGTATAACTAGATTTGAGTAATGAAGAGGGACTGATATAGAGTATGACTCATGAGATAAGATAGTTAAGGAATGATTTCATACTACTATTACAGTGCTATGGAGGTATCAAATGCAGAAGAAGTTACTTGAAAGCTCAGTATCGTCCTTATTTGCTCTAGGCAATTTTAAGGATGAAATTTTCTTAAGAGGGGAAGAAATATAATGCCTGTGTTTCTGGGGCTTTGTAAATAGTGTCACTGGGTCCAGGAGGTGTGCTCAGGGTGCTGAGTCATGTGCATGTAAATTGAGGCAGTGACACTAGTCATGAAACTTTAAGGGGCCTTAATCTGATGAAAAGAACAAAATTTAAAAATTTAGTAGAAGCAACAATTCATTTTAGACTATAAGTAACCCTTTGGTATAATAAAAATTCCATAGGCTGGGAAAGACTCGAGATGTACTTGGATGGACCCAAAAATAGTGGACCCTAAAGCTCAAAAATTACACTGAGTCTACTAACAGGAGAATTTTTGGAAATGGAGGTTGTTCACAAATTCTCGTTATTTTTTAGGTTGGTATGCAAATTAAGGCAATCTGAAAAATACCTTATTGATGGAATTTGGCTACAAAAATTTATGAACCAGTAGAGGGGATAAAAATATGAATTTTAAAATAAATGGCGTAATTTTTTAAGGTCCGAGTGAATTACTATGAATTTTAAAAGTTTGCCAAAACACTAAGATGGTTCAGGAGGTTTTGGGATAGCCTTGTCATGTTTAAATAGGACCCACACCATGCCAAGTGTCCAAAGAAGCTTGCCAAGTGGCAAACCTCACTTGACAATTAGACTTCCACTTGGAATGAAGAAAATAATCTTTCTCCCTTTCCCTGCTATTGTTGATGCTAGGGGTGAAGTATTCTAGGAATATCTTTTTCATCCCTTCACAAAAAATGGTAATTTTAGTTGCTAAATTTAACTTTTTCTATTGGGCACTAAGAGAAAAAGAATTAGGCAAAAAGAACTTCTCAATGAGGAGATAAAATTCACCAAATATTACTAGGTTAAATAGTCTAGAATGCTGATATTTAGGTGAGTTCATAGATGTTTCTCCCTTGTCATGGTATTTTTGGCAGCCATTTGATGCTGGATTATGTTTAACACATGTGTAACTATATGTGTGAGGTGTTTGTGGCAATTGGATGGCAAGTAGAGGTCCACAAAGGAGGAGAAAGTCACCATAGAAGGGCTAGCAACTTGTGCAATTAAGGGCTTTAAGTGTTCCTCTTAATAAGTAAGTGAATTCCTTTATTTTCATCATGCCATTAATTTCTAGCAGCTCCTTTTCTTAGTTGTAAAGATGTTAGGCATGTGAATTAGCTTAAGCAATGTAATGAAAGTAAGGTATGGTAGTATGAAATTCCATAGAAGGTAACTTATATGGTTAATTAGTGAGAATAGTTAAGTTTGGTGGGATTTGTATAGTTGGTCGAGAGGTGTATATGAGGAATGTTGTGTTTTCATGGTGATTAATGTGTGTGTTATGTCATTTAGGGATTGAACTATTGTTTGGATGTTATTAAGAAATGGAAGTATGTGTAAAATTGTTAGTGAAGTGCACGTATGGCCTAAGATGTGTACATGTAATAGCCAAGAGCTATGTTAACTTAGAGCATGTGTTTGGCTTGTTTTAATGGTCTTATGTAGTATTTGATGCATAAATTATTGCTATGTTATATGAGAAGAGGGATATATACATGAATCTATGGTGATTCCTTAATGGCTAAGACATGTGTGGCTTGTATGATAGCATGGCATGCATAATATGAAGTATATATGTATGTCTATATGCTAGCATGGTAATAAGTAAGATGTATACATGATAAATGATGTAAAAAAGCCTTAAAAGGTAATAAATCCCTTAGTGCCTGAGAGCTATGCAAGCCATGGGAAGGATGTGATAAGTATAGCATTTGTAAAGGCTTTCTCCCTATAAATGTTATGAGGTAATATTTATGGAATGCATGAGACTTTGGCATAAACTAGTTAAAGTGTATTTTAAAATGGTATGATAGGTAGTGAGAAAACTACTTGAAAGTGGCTTGAATTCCAGAATGTAAATTAACTTAGATTTGCCTTCAAGTGTTCTGGTTCAAGAATGACTTGTGAACTTAACCTTTGTGCCTATAATGGCTAGTATGGTGTGATAGTTTGAGTTAGCTTGTAATCACTTTAAACTAAACAATGGATATGACATGGTAATATTTTAAATGTACTTTAAGAATGTATCCTAAAATGACTAAAAAGGTGGGATTAAAACATATGTTAATAGCATAAAATAATAGGTTAAAAAGTGGCTTGAAATGAACTAAGAGAATTAAGTATTTACTTGTGCTTTTTGGGCTAGATTTGAGTTATATGTATGTATGGCAATTGTGCCTATTGTTTGGCCTTGGAAGTGGCCTAGATATATTTTGCTTTGGGCATATGAATATACTTAATAAGGTGTTGAAAACTATGCTATAATTTGACCTAAAACAGTCGCAAAAATGAACTTTGAAAAGTGGTCGAAATGACCTATAACTGTCCAATTGACCATTACCTGAACAAAGAATGTCACTGGATAGAAAGTGTTAGTTTCTTGAGAACTAATGCTATGATAAATTATAACATATTAAACCTTGTATATTGGTAATAATAGGACCTATTTTTTTTTTTTTGGGATTTTTACCTAGTAGATCCAAATTGTGGCTATACTAGACTGGCTGAAAATTAAATGGTGTGATAAAATTTATAACTATCTATTATTACAACTTAAATATAATAAGAACACTTTTGGCTAATAATTAGACTTAAAATGAGTGACTTAGCCCACTAATTAGATATCGAATAGATGGGTTAACTAATCATTTTAGGGTTTTATAGCTACTAGTTGTCTAATGTTTAGGTAGTGAATATTATTTATGGCTAGTAAGGCCTACAGGCTGATCTCTATTATATCACACAAGTGTTAGGGATATTATTTGTGGCTGGGGAGGCCTATAGGCTGATCTCCATTATGTGACATTCCTAATGATATTAACTATGGCTGGGGAGGCCTACGGGCTAATCACTATTATGTCACACCGATGTTATTTAATTGTGTCTTGAAAGGCTACAGGCTGAACTCCATTATGGCATTTATGCCGGTGCAGCAGCATAGGTCTAGAATGGGGACTACTGCACCAGTTTATTTTCCCTCTAGATCTAATTTTTGTTAGAGATATCTCCTGAGTTAGGCTAGTTAAAATAATTAAATAAGATTAATAAATTTATATATGACTGTGAAACTAAATATAGGGGCATTTTAGTAATTATTCTGTTGATGATGAATAAATGATTAAAATGGTCTAGTATATGCATGAAGTGACTAATAATGATTAAAGACATAAATTTTATGCCTTGGAGTTAATTAATTAGATAATTATGGGCAAAAATACCTTAAAGGTAAAACAATAATTATGCATGTTAGTTTTTTTTTTAACTAAATTAGGTTATCAGGATAAGACTAGTGTGAAAGTATAATACATAGGTTAACCTGTGGACATGTTTTAATGCTTGAATTCACCACTGAGTATTTTTATACTCAGGATACCTATTTCGGTGCACAAGTACCAAGGTTAAGGGCATCGCCTTGTAAAGCATGTAGTGGAGTTTAGAGGATATTCTTGAGAAGACTAATCATGTATAGATGTATGATTTGGCACTCTATGTACTTAGGTAGGGAATATGGGTGTGATGTACATAAGGGACATAAGGTAGTATTTGTATAAATAGGTTGTTCTGTAATAATCCTCATATGGCTTTCTTATTTTCATATGATCTGTATGCATGCTTTTAGACCTGAGGCCCTATATGTTTTATTGTAGCCTAAGGCCTATGATTGTTGTGCATTAGATGATGGTGGTAGGATAATAGTTAGGGGACTAGACTTGTCTAGGAGATGTGATATATTATATTGAGGTGTTTATAGGTAGATATGATTTGAGGAATAGTGACTAGGGATGTCGTGGTGCTACTGAATTTTTAGATAATACCATATCATGTTAAATGCTATATGCAATGGCTAAAACATGATGAAATGAATAAAAATGGATTATATGAATTGACCTAAATAATTTTGGAATTAGATAGAATTGGCTAGTGCAGTTTGAGTAAAAGTTAAATGAATGAACATAGAGGGAAATTTTAGGATAGGTGATTTAGTAGGAAGTGCACCGCTTATTAGGTTTCATCTAGAATCAAATAAGGGGTGTTACAAGAATAAGGTGAATCCTCCAAGGCAAAAGCGAGAGGAAAATGTGTTTTGGAGGGTTGAATCAATTTTCTTTACAACCCTACATGTTTTCCAGGGTATGTGCATTAACAATTTCATAGATATTCACTTTAATTTGACAGATATATGTATTAGGGTTCATAATTTCTATTTTCTACATTTTTTTTCAATTGATGATAAATTATGGGTTGTTTTGGGTGTATTTAACATGAATTTGATAAGAATTATGCTCTATAATTTGTTGTAATATGTATGATTTAATTAGGGTTGAAGATTGCATGGTTTGGGATTGAAATTAGATGAATTTTCTATAAAAATCACAAGAAATTGGATTGTTTACTATTGAAAATGAAGCCTCACGGCTATGGCCTTTTGTAAGTCATGCTTGTGACCCCTTCAGGCCAAAATATAGGCTTTTAGAGTTTTAAAAGGGTCATGGTAGGGACACACTCATGACCTATTTTGACCACTATTAACAACATAGTATTTTCTTCATAACTTTTTCAATTCTTAACGAAATGTTGAACCATTTTCAACATCATTTAGGCATATTTTCAAGAGTCTATTAAGGGATTTTGGGACTTAGAATGTGACTTTATATTCTTTGAAACTTGAGGTCTAATGCACTCTGATGTTAATGAAATTCATGTTAAACCTCATGTATCATGTGAATGTGAATAGACCTTGATTATAAGTCCAATATTTTGAGTATTTTCTGATTTGCTCATGTAACTATAAAGCATGTAATCTTGTTAGACAAGCAACTGAACTTAGTATATGTGAACAAAGATAAATATGTGTACAAAGACATCATATGTGAATTTTTCTAAAGGATTGTTCATGCTTTAAAAGGGCATTTATAAGGCAACTTTGACAAACATTTTACAATGATTATTAACATGATTTTCACATAATTTTCAAATATATTTTACATCATTTTAGGGTGATTTCAAGGTTGATCTTATGAATTGCTCATAGATGCATATATATGTGATACCATCAATTGTTCTTTTGAGATACCTTGTGAGCAAATGTAATTATGTTACCTATGAATCATGTTGTAATTTCTATGAACCTTATCTAAGTGAATGAGCTTTGAATACAGGTTTAAATATTGTTTTACATGTGATATCTCTCATGGCTATATGATATGATAAGTGAATAGCCTATAAGTGGACTCTATAAACATGAGTTATGAGACAACCAAAGTATGAACATGAGTTTTATGTGTTCTTGAGGTTTCTAAGCCTCCTTAATAAATGAGCATACATGAAGTCTATATGATTAAATCTAATACAAGTGATATATGAGATGCCTTAACTGTGGCATAATGAATAAACAATAAATGAACTTAATAATATATAACTTTAATGCCTATGTATTGCTAGACTTGTATTAGCATTTAGATAGTTGGCATGTCAATATGGATTAGCAATACTGCACATTTTTGTATGTTGCCTTGATGGCAAACTTTTCCGGTTGGTGCAGCTGCGTAAGGTTAGAGATCACTACACAAACTCTATAACTTTGTATATATGGGCACAACCACTAGGTCCATGTAGAGGACATTGTATAACTCTGTTATGGGTACAGCCATGTAAGCCAATGGCATTTGTATAGCCCATTATCCAATCTAGTAAGTCTATTGCACATTGGGCTAATTATCTAACAAATAAACAATTATAATGTGAATGTGACCTAAGTGATTCATAATCAAGACAATTAAGACATGGACATGTAAAGTGACAAATTATATATCAATTTCTCATGAAGAAGTGATATGCATAATATTATTATATGTGGTTTGACTTTTAATGTGTATAGTACATAATATGTCCTCCCATAAGGTAAGTGAGGTAAGTGTATACATATTTCAAGTATTATTTATATAAGATGTGAATGTTATAATACATGAATGATGAGATTATATGATTTCATATGATGCTATATGCTTTTGTGTGTTTAGTGGTAACCATGTTTATTTATGTACCACTAAGCAAATTTTGCTTAGCACATTGGTTTTTCCACAAATAGGTTTATTTTGGAGTGTAACCGAGAAATCATTCAAGTGGGGATCAGTAGCTACTAGCATTTATGCATTTCATATTTTAACTTCCATTTTTAAAACTTGGATTCTTATTCATCTTCTTTTCAATACATTCATTTGAAAGGTTGTAATAAAGGTTTTCTTTAGCCCAAATTATCTTAGGCCTTTCGAATAATCTATGATAAATAGTTTTCATTTAACTATTGATTTATTTAGGTTCTTGTGAATGTTGTGCTATGATGTGAATGTGACATGTTTTAAGCTTTATATGAAAGATTCAAAAGTTATGTGATCAGTTTAGGTGTTATATCATGTCATGTGGCACCCCTCCATTCAATGGCTCTAATCACTTGTTGGAGGGGTGTCACATTTATTTTGGTATCAGAGCCTCAGTTTAGGCAGTTTCTAGATCTATGAAGTTTGTATCCATTACATATGTGTTTGCAAATGTGTGTGAAAAGTTATGCATAAAATGTAACATGGCATTACATGCATAAGCTACTATCTACAAATGCAAATTGCTCTCCGTTGGTTATAGAGCTAAGATGTTGCATAGTTCACACCAAGCTATCGAAGAAGAGGTTAAGAGCTATATTCCATAAGTGTTAGTAATTCAGAACAACAACCTATATTTGCTTCCTACCACCTACACCATAAGCTCAAGGACAACAAGCTATGCTACTAGAGTTAATCCAGCTCTTGAGGAAAGTTATTATGAATATACCATAACCCCAGCCACTTGTACCTCCCCTAGAGCTTAGAATGAGGACTGTAGTGGAAAGGTTGTAAAAGACCAAGGTCGAGGATTTCAAAGGCCTTAAGGAAGAAGATTTATATGCTGTAAAATTTTTATTAGAGAAGAAAGCTAGGATCTTAGAATAGATGGGCTACACTGATGAGGAGAGCTTGATATGTGTGAAGTCTCTTTTGCAGGGAGATGCCTTCAACTGGTAGAAGTCTTTGACTAGAGGGAAACCAACTGAGGTGCTTACCTGGCAGTTCTTTCAAGAGGAATTTTAGAAGTGCTATATCAATGAAACCTTTAAGAAAGTTAAACGTCAAGAGTTCATAAACCTAAGGCAATGACAGATGTCTATCTTTGAATATGAAATGGAATTCCTAAGGTTGATCATATATGCTAAGGACATGTTCTCTGATGAGGTGGCAAAATGTAAATGATTTCAAGATAGGTTGAATACTCATTTCAAGTATTGTGTGGTGCCCAATAGGATTCAGGAATTTTCTCAGTTAGTGTCTATTGCCAAGGAACTGGGGGACATTCATGAACAAGATTAGAAAAAGAAAAACTAAGGTCAAAGTAAAAAGAGCTAAGGATAAAGCAGTACCTCTTATACTGCTAACAAGAAGTATAAGGGGTCAGCTATGCAAGGATCATCTATGAAGAATCCTAGCCACTGTTAAGGCAACCAAAGAGCAATTTTAGTGATGAGTGATATAGGTTCAACTACTAGACATGCCATTGCTCATATCTACGAGCATCGTGGCAAGTCATATAGTGGTACCTACCATAAGATATTGGGAGCTTGTTTTAGATGTCTAGTAATAGACCACAAGATCAAGGATTATCCTCAAAGAGGTGCGAGGAAAACTCCTATAGATGCTAAAAGATATAGGAGGTAAGATAATCAAAGAGGTGCGAGGAAAGCTACTTCTAAGACTATGTAGAGACTAAAGGCATGTGCTCCTGCGTACACTTATGCCATTAAAGCTAGAGAAGAAGAGGATGCCTTGGATGTGATGGTTGGTACATTATCTATCTTTGACACTATTGTACATGCATTGGTAGATCCTAGATATACACATTCATATATTTGCACCACATTATCAGATAAGTGGAACTTGAAAACTGATCCAACTAATCATAAAGTGTTAGTCACTAATCCTTTGGGGCATAGTGTGATTATGGATAAGGTATTCAAAGATTGCCCTATGAGTCATCAAGGGTATGAGTTTCTAATAGATCTTATGGAACTACCCTTTGATAAATTTGATGTTATTCTTAGAATTGATCGGTTATCCAAGCATAGAGTGATAGTGGACTGCAAGCATAATAGGATTATTCTTAAGACACCAGAAGATGAGGAAGTAATGATTGTTGGAGAAAGATCAAATTTTCTCTTTAATGTTGTATCAACCATTGTAGCTAGAAAGATGATAAAAAGTGGTTGCCAAGCATATCTAGCTCATGTGAGGGATTCTAAGAAGATAGTGCCTAAACTTCAAGGTATACCTAAAGTTATAGATTTTCAAGATATGTTTTTTGATGATTTACTAGGTATAGACACCTTGACTTTAGGTTTAGGACTTTCTTAAGTATACAGACTTTGACCTAACCTGAAAAACTCATAATGTGACTTGAATTGTAAAAAAAATGGGAATTTGTAGTGGAAATAGAGGGCTTGGGTTGACAAGCCTAAGCCCGAAGCCCGACACTGATTCCAATGGGGGTGTAGGGGCGAAGCCCTAGTAGTATGGACCCATTCACCTTTTCAGCCCTATGATGATAACTAGACACAGGCTCAAGCAACAAGGCAAGTAACCTAAAACCTAAGTCCACATGAACTAATATGGCATAAGTTCGCATGGACTTAATGCTATAAGGTCCACATGGACAAGCCAAAGCCCATATCTGCACAGTCTAAACCAACCTAGCCTAAAGCCCATGGACTAGTAGGAAAACCATGTCTAAATCCATGTGGACTAAGCCATACAAGTCCACATGGACTTATCGACATAAAATGTCCAGAAGTATAGAATTCCTATGCAAGCACTGAATCTTATTCCTAGAAGGATTCTACCGGCCCCTGGATGGAAAGCCCTTAAACCTAAGCTTATAAATACCCACTTTGGTGTATGATTAAAGAGGGGGTCTGAACAGTGTAAAAGGAGAGTCTCAATAGATCGAGGAAGATGGCATAAGGAGGAGGCTAAGAATTAGAATTACAAATGCTAATAAACCCTTAAGGAATCACTCTACTAGTCCAAGTAACTTAAACTAAAAAATTTATTCTTCTAAACCACTACACTTTACCTTACTGCTTGGTGCTCACTTCAAGGTAAGATTTAAGGCTCTTTTCATCATAGTCATTCATTTATTTGTGCTTTTTGTTGTAACCGATGATCTCCCATGATTAATTGTCATGTGAGGTGGTTTTATGTAACCCCACAACCATTATAAGAGTAGGTTAACCTCTCAAATTGATTTAAGAATGTTCTAATCATTCATGGAAAATTGTAATTGCACTTAGATTTTGGAATTGATGATTAAGTCCGCATGGACCTATTTTGAATGATAGAAGGTCTGCGTGGACCTATTAATTGAATATGTGTATGGTAAAAGGTTTACACAGACCTATAAATTGAATATGTACATAATATGAGATTCGTACGGATTATGGTATGATAACAATATCATGTTTGCCTTGTCTATCATGTTTTAATGTATTTTTTTCACCATGTTAGCATGCCCTTATACCTATATCATATTGTATGATCATTCTATTTAACAATGTCATTAGGTCCTCATGAACCACTATTTGGTGTTATTAATCTCTTCTTTTAAGTCATATACAAGTGACCCTTCTCACTAGAGTGGAGGTCCGAACGTTCTTAATATCATCTATGTAGTAGTCCGTACGGACTAATGTCAGAGCCTTATAGAGTCCGTATGGACCAATCGACATATAGATGGGACCATTCTAATGCTTTGGATTATTTTATTTGGTTTTGTACTATTTGCACTTCATTACTTATTTTGGGGTTGTAATAGCTAGTAAATAACTTGTTTTACATGCTAAAACCTAACTTTCACATCAAACAATTTTATACATAATTAAATGGTGTTTTCTTTGAAAAAATATATTTGTATTTCTTTAATCAAAAGTCACAATAATAAAATGTATTTTTGAAGGCCAATCTCCTAGAGATGGGAGTTAGGAAATTACCACCAATTCCTATGGAATTACAGGTAATTGTTAGTTCAAAAAAACAATTAATCAATGACCCAATTTCTGGATGTATAAATATGTTTGTCATATGCTTTTGAATACTGCAATTTACTTCCTATACATGGAAAGGTGAAATAACTGCTTTAAGTATAATGCATGCTTGTTTGAAAAGAGATTGATAAATGTTACAATATACAAAAAGGCATATTATTGGGGCATAAATAAGATCTAAAATTTTGAACCTTTCTAGTACAGAAGATCAGAGGTCCTAGTGTA
>CANXYI011580849.1:0-10726 GCA_948208565.1 Hura crepitans | reverse complement strand
AATGTGCTTTCTGATTATTCTGCCATAAGAAAAATTAGATGCTATTTGATTTTGTGTGGCATGTGAATTCTTCCACTTTTATGTCTCAACTTTGAGTTGATTCTCGAAGGTCTGCCGATTTTACTCCATAACATTTTGGTTCTACATAATTTGACCTTTTTTTTTTTTTGGAGGACTGGGAAGCTGCTTCTTGTATGTTTAATATCCATTTCTAAAGTTAAATTTTAAGAGCTTGTTACGTTTGCAGGTGGATTATGAGTTTAATAATGAAACCAGCAATTTGGAAATTTCTAATTTCTGTGGAAAGGAACGATTTATGTCTAATCTTTCTATGCTGTTACAGTGGTCTCCATATCCAACAGAAGCAGAGCTTCTGAAACAAGTAAGATTCTTTTCATTTTCCATTACCATCATTTGCTTTTTACATTTCCTGCTTCAGATATTCATTTTCTTGACATATGAAGCGTTTTCATGATTTTGTTTAGTTTGTTACAGAACAAAATTCCTATGTCTTTACACTTCCATGTAACTTGTATTCTGTTTTAGCATACATCAGTAATTGTAGTTTCCAGCTTCTGTAATAAAATTTCTATGTGTCCATGTACATGCGAAAGTCTCAAAAATAAAAAGGTTCTTCAACTCGTGTTCTTTCAAAAATTAGGGTCTTAAGAATATGCACTGCATCCAGAGTTGATGCTTGTTCAAGTTATATGAAATGATACCTTGCATTTCAACTGAGATTTGCACTTTACTTTCTCAAAACTAGAGTAGGCTGTGGCTTCAGAACTGGAACAGTCAGCCTTGTCAAGAATGTAATAGAGTGGCTCATTTATAAGGTAGTTTACTGGCAAGGATTACCTGTGCACAATAGGAACCAAGAAGGCTCGCATGAGAAGGGGCAAAATATATATATATATATATAAGAAAACAAAAAATAAAAGAAAGGTGTTCTACACTAGTGAGGGAGTTTCTTAAGTTTCGGCAATCTAAATTTCTCTAATTTTATGGTTGTAAAGTTATCTGCAAAATAACTGAGGGTGCCAATGCCATCGTATCTACTTCCTCATGACTTGCTTTAAGACGAAACTTTTTTGGTTCTTTGTTATGATTCTAGGAATAAGATCGCGTCATGAGACTATGGACAAGCAAATCTAAGTCGTTTAATTTTCCCTTTCTCTTATTCTGGTTCCTTGGGCGCCTTATTTTGAAAAGCAATTCAAACTCGTCAAAGGGAGAATGATACCTTTGGACCTCTTTAGAGAGAGCTCTAGAACTCTTTGAATTAATAAAAAAAGGCTTAGGGTTTTATTATTGCTGTTCTCCTTTAAATAGGACTGGTCTTGTTACAAAAGGAAAGCTATGTTTTAGGCTTTCTCATAATGAAAGAATAATATAAATAACCTATTTTAAGGAACCTACATCAAATAAAATGCCAAGTCCCTATTGCAACTAATCATAATAGGAAAATAGGCCCAAAAATACTATTTCCATGGCCTGCATCCATAACAACACTCCTTGCCACAAAAAAGAGCTTGCCCTCAAGCTCTGATGTAGATGGATGCCTTCTGGTTACCCATTTTCATCTTGGACTGTCTTATTGACTTCATGATCTGCTAATTCTAACAAGAATATGAGCTGTTGTATATGGTTCATCGCAATTGTAACATAATCCCTTCTGTCTTCGTTCAGCCATTTCAGCTTTGCTAAGCTTCCTTTGGAATGGGGCTGTTGCTGCTGTATTTGTAGTACCAACTGTGGTAGTTGAAGTGGGCCCCTTCTGGTTGGTCATGCCTTTGCCCAATGAGGGAAGTATAACCTGTTCGAGTGCCTGTCCATGATCCGTTTCAATTGCTTCCAGCATGTGGCACCTGCTGTTTTTGTTCGAAGGCTGTAGCAAGGCTCATAGCTACTGCCAGATCAGGGGGTTTATGCATTTGGACATCCAACTGGATTGAGTCATCTAACCTGGCCATGAATAATCCAATGTGTTGGTTTACACTTACATATTGACAAGCCTGGGCTAATCTCTCCTGATATTGCCTCTGATAAGTCTCTACGGTTTGTCTCAAGCTAACCAAATCCCCCAAAGGATTGTTGCCTTCTGGAGGGCCAAAACGGATGGAACAACAGGGAGGAACTCTGCACAGGTTACTATTCCCTTTTCTAGCTTCAATTGATGAAACCACAGCCGTGTCTCACCTGGCATATGGTAGGCTGCCAGCCAGACTTTATCCGTCTCAATGGTTTGTTGGTTCTCAAAAAATTGTTCACAGCGGTGCAACCAAATCAATGGATCTTCAGAGCCACATAAGTTGGGAAATCTGACTTAGTATAATGCAGAACAATTCCTGATATTGGCTGGGTTATACCCCCAATTGGTGGCATCAACGGCCTCCCTCCATGGCCTGTCGCAATTGCGACTCTGCCTGGAAAAGTGGTGGTATTGCTGCTGGTCTTGCCTTCTCCGGATGTCATTTTTTGTGAGCTTGCCATGATGTAAATGGTCTGGTAACTGTGAAGTAAATGGATTGAATTTGGTATCCAGGCATTCTTCTAGATCAAAAACCCTAGCCTCCATATCTGTACGTTCTTCTTGCAATAAGGACTGGATATCAAGTCCATCGTGATAGGCTTTAACACCAAATTGTTATGACTATAGGAATAGGATTGCGTCACAGGAAATGAACAGGGGAATCTAAATTGTTTAACTTTCCCTTTCCTTTATTCTGGTTCCTCGGGCGCCCTATTTTGAAAAGCAATTTGAACTCGTTGAAGGGAGAATAATATCTTTGTACCTCTTTAGAGAGAGCTCCAAATCTCTTTGAATTAATAAAAATACAGCTTAGGGTTTTATTATTGCTCTTGTCCTTTAAATAGGACTAGTCTTATTACAAAATAGGAAAGCTATATTTTAGGCTCTCTCCTAATGAAAGAATAAAATAAATAACCTATTCTAAGAAGCCTACAGCAAATAAATACCAATTCCCTATATTATTGCAACTAATCAAAATAGGAAAATAGGCCTAAAATTACTATTACTGTGGTCAGCATCCATAACATTCTCATTTCCCAATTTTCCCAAGAACATAAAAAAAAAGGGGTTTCCAAAGAGTATGATAAACAGTGTGCTCAATAATTCCCACTAGTTTGAAAAGCAGAGCATGTCTTCTTGATAATTTTCAAAGAAAGCAATTATTAAATAAGGTGTAACCCATTGAATAACAACTGCTTAAATTCAATTCCCGAGTGACCTCCAAGAAACAAGGACACTGTTCGAGGTTTTTCTATTTTTGTTTTTCTCCAAATTAGATATGTTGTGAAATGATTTTCATCCATTTCAAATGCATTCTCACCCAAAAATGCAATGTAACAATTATTTCCTCCTAGTAGATTGTGGTTTCGTACCTCCTAAGCTCAAAATAAAGAAAATAGACATAAAGCAATAGTAGGTCGAGTGGTGAGGACTTTGAAAAGTTGTAACTGACAACATATGGACCCTGGATTTTTGGAAAACCAACCAATGTGATTACAATTCCCTTCTGTTGAGACCATAATGGAGAAAACTGTACCAAATTGGCTTTCAACCTATGGGCTTTTTACCAAAACTTTCATGAAGAAAGTGCAGACGGATGTTATTTTAGTTCAATTCAAGCACAAAAAAAACAAAGCAGAAAGAGAGAGAAGGATATAATGTGAAGATGAAAGAGTGGTGAACGAAACTTTGCAGTTCCTTGGAGAAAATTTTTATTACATGTGATTTATTTTATTTTATTTTATTTTTTCTTGCTTCATTGATCACCTATTGGTCCCTTGTCAGCTTGTTTTGATGTGTATATAACCTCATGCAGTTCGATGACATTGGGCCGCATGGGACAAAAGTTATTATCTACAATTTATGGTTCACTGATGATGGGATGATGGAGCTCGACTTTGATAAAGATCCTGAGGTCAAAACTCGTTATTGTCTCATGGTTTTCCCCCCATGTTTTGTTTAATTGGATTATTCTCATCTAGTTAGTTCATCATGGCTCGGTTGTAGGATATTCGTTTTTTTGGGGATATTAAAAAAGTGGAGACAATCCCTGCTTGGAGGGCAGTTAATGAACAGCACATTGCTAACCGATTACATTATTCTCTCCGAGTATGTTTACAATGTGCGACTTCATAATGCTTCTATATTTGTGCATGCACATGTGATCCTATACTTGTGCATGTACATGCACCTTCACACGTGACTAGTATTACTTATTTATTTGTTTCTTTATGTCATTCAGGTGTATATGTCCATATTGTACTTGCGAATACCTGAAACTTTTAGAATAATATTGCGCGGTAAACTTGTTGAGCACCGTAATCTTGCAAATGATCTCAAGTTTCAAGAATTCATCTTGTATCGACCTCAATGTGGTAGAACTATAGAGGTATGTATATATTAGTTGCAAAACGTTTCCTTGTTCAGCTAGCTAGTGTCTTTGCTTTATTGAATATAATATAAATATAAAGTACTCAAGGTTTCATTCTAGCTATTTCAAACATGAATCAGCAAAATTTGCAAATGTCTGACAAACAAAAAAGGGATAATGCAACTGTGTTCTCTGAATTATACTTCCTATTCATGCAAAAACATTTAAAAAAAATTGCAAATACAACAGGAAGATGTGTGATAGTCTTGTTTATACTTTTTAACAAACTAACATGTCTGTGTTGATTATACTTTCTGTTCCTATTCATGTGGAAACATTAAAAAAAAAAGAGAGAGAGAGAGAAATAGAAATGAAACAGTAAGATGTGTGATAGTCTAGTTGTTACAGCTGGTTTATGGGCAAACACTATGTCCGATGCAAGAAACCAGCAGCAGAAGAGGGGATTTCATTCTGATTTTATTTCATAGAATGTCCTTGCTAGTTTAAATTAAACTTTCCTAATACTGATATTTTGCTGTCATATCTTGTTAGAACCTAGAATAAGGTTATGGATCTTATTTCCTAATTTGTAAACCTCCATTAAAGAGTAAAGTTATTCATGAATAAAATAAGTTGAATTTTTCAGAAAATTAGAGGTAGGCAACTTCTTTAGACGAGTTGTAACAATCTAGCAATCTGGGACCATAACAGTTGTTTATACTTCTAACAAACTAATATGTCTGTGTTCAGTAGTTTGGATGATACCTTGAATTTAACATTGTGGTTGGTGGTGCCTCTTTATTCTCTTTAAAGTGGTGTAGGGAAATACAAGTCTTTTTTTCTGTATGCACATGAACAGAAAAATTGTATCTATTAAATGAGTTTAACATATCTTGTAACCTTTGACTGAGTTTTCCTGTGCTAATTCAAATGATATCTTATAGAGAGATGTTTACATTTTCATTGGTTATAATTTCTTTCTTTTGTAATTGTACAGGGTGAGGTCGTGACTACAATTGGGTTTGTAAACGAAGCTCCACATATATGTGTTCATGGGTTCAATATCTACCACAAGAATCGTTTAATACTGGTAAGTTTTTTCCTTTTCTTTTTGACAAAAGTTATATATTCTCTTTCAACTTTATATAAATCATCAAACTAGTGTGTTTACCCAATATGAATTATGGTTTTCTACCCTCAAGCCTTTTTGTGCATGCTTGTAATTGTTTGCCATGGATCTTTGTGCACTTGGTTTTGAGGCAAATCTTGCTTGGACATAGGGGTATGGAGATAGAGAATTCATATAGCCAACCCCATCTAGCATGGGATTAAGGCTTAGTTGTTGTTGTAATGGTTGGCCACATCTCGTTTAGTGGGTTAAGCAATATAAATTCTTATGTGTACATAATTTCTTTTCTGACAAAATATTGTTGGCATGAGGGAAGAATTAATTACACTGTTCCATCTGAACATATTTCGAGGTGCATGTGTTCTTATATGTTTAAAGGTTCATGTGGATTTTATCGCTAAGATCTTAGGAAGCATAGCTTTCACACCAGTTCAGTCTGAATGTGTGATCATAGAAACATTCTTATTGCTGGGAATGGAATATTTGAGAAATGAAATCAGTTTATTTAGTATTGTAGTTGGCTGATGAAGTGGAATAATCTTTATTGTTCCAAGATGGTAGGCAAGGTGATTTGTGGAATGTTTAAACTACAGCTCCTCGGATTTTAGAAAAATAAAATGGCATAAAGTGCTAACCCACTTGACTGCTTGGAGAAGATTGGAGTCTTTTTAATGTCATTGAAGAGAAAAATGGATCTTTGGTTACATTTTTTGGTTAGATGCCTGCATATTATGAAGCATTAATCATTTCATTATCGATTTGTGCTAGTTTATTTATACAATTGAAATTTGCTTGGGGTATTTGTAATGTTCACTCCTTTCCTCCCTGCAATGGCTTTGGATTGGTTTTTACTTCAGTTTCCACTCTAAGGTCTCCTTTTTCTTGAGCAACTGTGGTAAACTTCTGTGATTTATCTTATTTCTTTTTAATTGCAGCCATTTTGGCCAGTTGTGAGCTATGGAGACAGTAGAGGTAGAGGGGTGGTTGGTGAGAAGCAGCTTAAACACTATATCTTTTTTTATTTTCCTTATTGCGAAGTAAATATTTGAAATTGGACGAACGCGTGTTCTTGTAGGTGTTCTGGAAGCAAATTTTATTGAACCAACACATAACAAACAAGACTTCGAGAGAACTTCTCTTTTCCAGAAGCTTGAAGGCCGGTTGAAGGAGATGACATGGGAATACTGGTAAAATTACAGGAAATTGTTTGATTAATTTCAGTAATTCTTTGACTTATCTTCGGTTTGAATAGACCTAATTGGGTGGACAAATAGATTTTGCTTGATTCAGTTTGGTTTTTCAATTTGGAGAATGAGGTCTGGTTGTCCTCATTTAGAAACCGTATTTTAGAATGCATCTGTCATATTTAACCTAATTTACACGTTAGAAGACTATAAAATCTACAATTCGAGTCCAATTGAAAGGTTATATTTATTTTTTGGCCTAAATTTTTTTTGAGCCCAATAGGAATTTGAAAACCAATTAAAATTAACAGAACTCAAATATTTTTATTCAGTCATTGAACGTGTATATATTAATATGATATGTGAATTTTGTAAACTGAATAAATCAATGTTAGCTTACCCCACATGTTGGGGATTTCTTATCTCCGCAAGGATCAACATTTATTTTTGTATGCGTTGTTTTTTCAATTCTATTTGGTGATTGCTTTTGTTTGAGTTGACTTTGCGGAATATACCTTTTACTTTACCGCACTTCATCAAAATAAAGTTTCTACATGTATAGACAAATGCTCATGTGACAAGCATGTGGGCTATTGTATATGTGGCTACATGGTGGGGGGTAGGTTGTGTGCTTCTGTGTCAAGTATGTGGGTTATGTTCTACATGGATTGTTATATGATGCAAATGATTGAAATTTGGCAGGGACTATCATTGTGGTTTAATTGGTTACCAGGTCAAGAAAAAGCATCCAGCACAGGTGCCCAAAGGTGAGCCATCTCTGAGCATTGTACATGGTAAACCAAAGCCTGTCAAGTTGAATCAAAATTCTCCCATGGTTTCTGGCGTAAAAGCATCTTCTACTGCAGGTAGTCTTGCTCTCAGAGTTCTTAAATTTAACTGCTGACATTACGTAATCACATCCTTTGATAAAAGTTGACTGTTTTTACTACTGATCTTAGTGATATCTTTGAAATAATACCTAATATTGGGACAGGATTATTTACAAAAAGGAAAGAACATAATGATTTAGTGGAATATGGAAGTGTGAAAAGGCAGGCGTATACTGGAGTCAATTCAATTGTTTCAGGGCAGAGTTTAGAAGCACAGGTATGTATGAGAAACAAGTATCTGAAGTATAATTAATGCAAAACTGAATGCATTGCATTTATTCATGTCATTTTAAAAGCTTTGGCTGTCAATTGTTATCGGGACCTTTCCTTAACAAAGACTTTATTTCATTTCTCCAAGCCTTGATGGGGAAGTTGGAAAAAACAATAACATAGTTTTAACCAGAAAGGTTAACATAAAGTTCAGATAACTGATGGGGTGGATTTTGCTTGCTTACCTGCAAAACATTCGCATTCAATAAATTGATATGAGTCTATGCCTAGGCATACATGCATGTTCGTGCACACACACAGTGGTACCTTCATTTGCCTTCTAATTTGGAGTTGGAAAAATGAGTGTATGATGTCTGTAACCCTTGTTTGCCTGTTTCTTACATTCATTATGTATACGAGATCTTGCAATTCATATGCTTGTTAAATTCACTTGTTTGCTACTTAATCATGTTCTCTGGCAAGAAATGTATGGCTGCTTAATCATTAATTTTCTTTTGCCCTTCTGGCGTAGCATCTGAATACTGCAAACGAGGAGGCGCTAAACTTGATGCAGGAAAACAAGAAGCTCCAAGCACAGTAAGAATTCTAGAAATTTGTTTTATACATGGCAACCTCCTTTTTAACCGTCTATGAAAGCATGTTTACATATTGAATAATGTAATTTTAGCCTGGAAAAACATGGACGAGGCTGAATATAAAATCTTGCAGCCTAAAAATTTTAGGAATTAGAATCATATACTGATGCAAAAATCCATTTGCAATTTTTCAGATGCCTGGAATATGAGACAAGGAAACAAGAACTTGATTTGAAGGTATGTGATACCCATCTCGTTGCTTTTGTAAATTGTGTTGTGAAACTAATAACTGTTCCCAACACAATTGAACAACTAAGCCTGTTTTTTGAGATGACCTTATCGTCGTTAATTTTATTGTTAACAAGGACATTGTAAAGACTTCATATTTGTATTTTACAAATCCTCAAGGGCCTATTCCAGTAGTTTGATCTGAGTAAAATATATATATATATATTTTAATATTCTCATTCCTAGAAGAAAATTTGGTATATCACTTCAGAACTATTTCATGCCACACGTGTTACAGAGTAGCAGTGTCAAAATTTATGCAACTATTGCATTCAAATTGGATTTTCATATATCGCAACACATTTTTATGCATGGATTTATCTGAACAGCATGGATCATCACTTTCATGCAGGTTATACAGCTTAAAAATGAGCTAGGAGAAGTTCAACGCGAGTATGACCGGCTTATGGCAGAGCTAACATCTTTGGATTCAGTCAAGGAGGAAAAGGATGTAAATATGTAGCATTGCAATCAATTCTTTTATTTCTGGAACACTGTATCTCTTGTATGTATCCAGATAGGAAAGAAAAGACCTTCAAGGAGGGTTGCGAGTTTCCAGGAATAATGGATCTGCAAGTAATGTAGGAACTTGAAGAACAGAAAACAGAAATCAAATGGAGCCATGGATGATCAGTCAGTGCCATAGGATCTGATAAATTTTTGTTTCTTCTTTGTTGGAGTTATGCCAATGTACATTCTTATGTAATCCCAACATTTCTACATGTTATTTATCTTTCTTTTTTAGCTGCAAAACAAAAAAAAATTGTTTTAATTGTATATGAGTAGCAGTTATATCGTTTGGTGGGATCCACAGGTGGAGTCTCTTATTTATTGACATGGCAATTCTAAATTAAATGGTTAAAAATTATATGGAAATTTCAGTAGAAAAATCAGTTTGGCATAAATTCAACTTTTATAATTTACAACAATTAAAACTCTTCATTCAAATTTATATTAGAAGTTAATTTGAGGCTTCGAATTAGGTTGAAAAAGTTAGGTAGACTTCCTCAATGTAACCCGAGAAAGGAAAAGTTCACACCACAAATTTACCGTTGAGATCATCCAAGAAGTGAGAATGCATTTTCTAGGAGGAAGAGAATATAAATAGCTTCAATGTTCATTTCATGGTAATTTTATTTTCGTTATAGTAGGTTTAGATTTTAAGAAATCAAATATTGCCTTGAATTAGGGTCATAATTTAGTGTATTAATATGTGTTGTTAAATTAAAATACATGATGAATACATTTGTGATTTGATATGTGCACCAACACACGTTTTAACACTTTTAAATTATTACAAATGATTTCTATGACTTTTTATTGTAAAATGAAATATCGATTGCCCAATGGAATGCACCTAAATACTTCCTTGTTCTGTCTGACAAAAACATTCCTTGAAAACAAATTTAAATTTTGATAATTATAAAAATTAAAAATAAAGTGCAATATTTTTTTGATAAAAAAAAATCCAATTGATGATATTATTCATCTTATACTGAAAACATGACCTCATGCTCGAATTTGTGAAATAGATAACCATATGTAATTTTGAAGTGAAAAAAAAAACTCATAAGCAAACAGGATATTCATGGTCAAGTAGATATAATGACAGGTTGGTGGAAACGAAAAGTAAAACTGATCATCAAGGATTAAAGATTCATAACCGGATTTCACCTCTCCCCTCTGTTAAAAAGAAATACATTTACGTATATATAACTATGAGATGATGATGATGATGAGATTTTTTTACCATTTTGGACATTAATATGATTTTTGTAAAGTAATTTGTGCAAAAAACTTCCATCCGCATTAGACTCAGTTGGTGAACAAGGCGGCCATATTTTGCACAAATTGAATGAGAAAAGAAATAACTTCTTGCATTTTCTATTGAGGTTGTTATGGTTAATTTCTTTAAGGCATACATCAACCTTATTAGATTTGCATACATTTATTTATGATTTATCTATAAATATTCGTTGTTGGTCCTTTTGATCTGTGTTTTTGGGTAGACGAAGATCCACTGGGG
>CANXYI011580698.1:0-14164 GCA_948208565.1 Hura crepitans | reverse complement strand
GACATTAAAATGCAAGTATAGGCATATAATGGGTTATAATTAAAGAATAAAGATAAGTTTATATATATATATATATATATATATATATATGGTGTATGCATGATATGTATTACATATTAAGGTGATATATGAGTAAAAGATGTATTGAGTATGCATTTGATGTTATGGCCAAATAGCCTAATGGGATGCATTTAGGAATGAAATCTTGATTTCATGTACATAATATGAAATTGCATAAATATGAGTACGATAATGATAATAGACTTTTGCATGATGGTGTATGAAGTGAATAAAGGAATTTTTGTGCATGAATGTTATCTATAGCTGAATGGTCATTGGTAAGGCCATATTGTAATTAAATCGTATTATGAGCAAGTATGGGCATTACATTACCATGTATGCCATGATACATTTAATGATGAATATTTTTGCATAAGGTATCTAAGATGAGCATATGCAATCACATAAATGTATAATGGTAATCTCATGACATGAAATAATATATGGATACCAAATGATAAGAATGCAGTATTATAAAGTGTGGATTCATTATATGATACAAATGACTTGAAAGGTGTTTGAATGCATGTTTTAGTGTGTTTAATCACAAAAATGGGACATATACTGTAATTTCCCAGTTTAGTCATTTATTGGCTAAACCAAAGCAATTAAAAGCCATATTAAGCAAAAATTGATATGGTGTAACTATGAAATAATTATAAATAGGCCATATGATTGATAACCTTGTATGGATCGGTTGGTCGATCAACTAGAGAGTTTTACAGTAGATGTTAGGGCACCTCGGTGCCTTAATGCATTTTGTCCACATGTCCACTAAATATCTGACATATGGACTTTTATATATTTTTTTTATCTTAGAATCCATATGGATCAACCACTGTGAAGGTCCAATAGGGCCACTGCACACACGTCATGTTGGTGCAGCAATTGGTAAAGTCTAAGAGGGCAACTACACATTTATGCTGGTGTAGCAGCCGTAAGGTTCATAATGAGGGCCACTACACACCATGATCTTGTTATCTATATGAAAGCTATTTTACTCTAAAATGGGCACAATTAAATTAGGTTTAATGAAATTTAATTATTTGTACATGTGATAACATTATGGTATGACCTTATGCATAATGTATAATCTGTGATGAAATTTTGAGTATGTTTATGTCATATAAATGTAATATTGCATGTTATGGCTAACATGGAATATAAAGTAATATTGTCAATAATTTTGTTCATTTATATTCTATATGATATAATAAAGGCATAAATGTAAAAGTTAATTTGATTACACCACTAAGCACTTGCTTAGCGCATCATTTGTTTTGCAATGCATAAGTAAAGAGACAAGTTGAGCACAATTCTTGCGACTTTAGGTGTATCGAGAGAAGATAACTTCTTTTCATATTATTTTTGGTTTTTATATCAAGAACTATGTGATGTACTAATGTAATGTATATAAAGTGAAATTGGACCTAAACTATATTTAATGTATTTTTTTTTACTTTATGGTCTGTAAAGCATTTTAAAGCTAATTTTATTTTGTTGTGTTATATGATATCTCTTCTTGAGGTTAAGATTATTTGATTGTGTTGATGTGTGCTATTAGAGTGATTAGTGGATCATAAAAGTAGGGAAAATTATTTATAGTAGTGTTGTTTGATTTGTAGGTTACTATTCATTATCAGAAAAGTGTCCTGGTATAGCTATTATGCTATTAGATTTTCAGCACGAAATTTCTTGATGGTGAATTGTAACTTTGTTTTGGAAAAATTTTTGCTAACTTGTATTTCTATAAGTATTGCACGTGATAAAATGAGTTTTTAAGCATAATAGTTTTTGGATAAGTGTTGTTGAGTTTGGATAACACGTTTGTATATGCACTCCTTAGTTAGGCTCAGCGATTAAATTGAGCAAGGGGTGTCACATTTGGTGCTATAAGAGCTCTAGTTTAGGTGTAATCATAGTTAGCATATGAGTGCATTAGAGTCCTGGGAGTACATAACATAATTTATGATATCAAGCTTATGACATGTTCTTATACCTATAAAGGAGATGAGTGCTCTGATACATCACAGTAAGGAGGATGTCAAGAGTTATACTCCTATGACTATAGCACCAGAGGCTGCCAAAGTTGCTTCTACTTTAAGTAGTGCTACGAGGTATGCACCATTAGCAAGATAAGCTCTAGCAATATTTCTATAAGAGATGTTACATCAATTGAAATAGGCTATAGCTATTGCTCCACCATCGACACTATAGTAAGAGGTTCCATTAGCTCTGTAAAAGACTTATATAGAGAAAGTTAAGAAAATAAGAGTCAAAGATTTCAAGGGAGAAGGCAAGATAGAGACTAAAAAGGTAGAGTATTGGTTAGATCGTACAAAAAAGATTATGAAGTAGATGAGGTGCACCTTCAAGGAGAAAGTAATATATGCCACATTACTCTTGCAGAAAGAGGCATCGAAGTGGTTCGAAGATTTAACTAAGTACAAGACTGAGAAAGAGATTACATAGGACTTCTTTTTGTCAAAATTCTATAAGAAATACATCTTATGGGACTATCTAAATGACAAAAGACAATAGTTTATGGACCTCAAGTAGGAATAGAAGTCTATGAGGGAGTATGAGAAGGATTTCATCGTTCTTAGTAGAAATACCAAAGAGACCATAGCCATTGAAGCTGATAAATGCAAGCGATTTAAGAAGGGCTTACATGTAGACATCAAGTCTCAAGTGGTCCCTATGAAGATCAAAGACTTTTGTTAACTAATTTTTGTATGTTGTTCTATAGTGTGGGTTTAGAAAGAGAATGAAGAGCTTTATCAAAATAAGAGATATTTGGGATAGGGAGCATATAGTACAGCTTTATAGTTAGGTAAGAAGTTCAAGGGCTATTAGTTTGGTGTTCATAGTAGGCTTAGAGACAAGGCTAGACCTAAAACTCAATGTAAAGAAATAAGAGTAAGAGTAAGGCTAGATAGCAACAATTACATGTTACTAGTACACCATGGTCTACAGCTAAAGTTGGCTAGATACCCTAGTGTCTAACTTGCCATAAGTGGCACAAGGGGGAGTGTTGAAGGAATAAGATAGATGTCTATTATATATGTGGTTCATCAAATCATTTTTGCAGAGATTATTCGAAGGGACCTAGTGTTAGATAGAGATCTACAATTGTATCTACCAAAGAATAGTGAAGGATCTAGAAAGGAAAGCAAATAGAGCTCAAAGGGCCATATCAGAGTGCAAAGCTAAGTACAGGGCTCTTGCCCGACAATATGCCATTAGAGCATGAGAGGAGGTTGATGAGCTAGACATCATTGCTAGTACTTTCTTTCTTTTTGATTCACCTATTTTCACTTTGATTAATCAAGGGTTTACATATTTATATGTTTGCACGCCATGCGTATGAGACTGGGGTTTAGTTTTAAATCTCTTAATATAGAGATTATGGTTAGTGACACTATAAGCCAATATGTGATAATTGATAGAGTTTATAAAGAGTGTCCTTTGAGTATACAAGATCACCAATTTATAGTTGACCTAATAAAACTACATTTTAATGAGTTTGAATTTATATTGGGTGTGGATTGATTGTTCAAGTATCAAGCAATTTTGGACTGCAAGTAGAAGAAGTTGACTCTTCAAGCTGATGATGGTGCTAAAATCACAATTGTAGGAGAGAGGACAGATTTTCTATCTAATGTAATATTTGCTATTAAGGCTAGGTAGATGTTAAGGCAAAGTTGTTATGCATATCTTACCCATGTGTATGACATTAGTATAAGACAATCAGATACTAGTGGCATCCCAATGGTGTCAGAATATGCAGACGTTTTTCTAAAAGAGTTACCAAGTTTACCTTTAGAAAGGTAACTTGAGTTCGGCATTGAAGTTTTTCCTAGCATTGCTCTGATATCTATAGCTTCATATCAAATGGCACTAACAGATTTAAAGATATTATTGCAAGAGTTAATAGACAAAGGCTTTATAAGATTGAGTATTTCACCATGGAGAGCATCAATTTTGTTTCTTAAGAAGAAGGATGGTTTACTTTGGCTATGTATGGATTACTAACTGTTGAATAAAATGACCATCAAGAACAAGTATCCTGTATAATAAATTGATGAATTATTTGACCAACTTAAAGGAGCTGGAGTGTTTTCTAAGATTGATTTGAGATCTGAGTAGCAATAATTAAGTGTAAAGGAATCAGATGTGGTTAAGATTGCTTTTAGAATAAGATATGGCAACTATGAGTTCCTAGTTATGCCATTTAGGCTTACCAATGCACTTATAACTTTCATGGTCTAAATGAATAGAGTTTTTAAGCTTATCTTGGCTAGTTTGTAGTAGTCTTCATTGATTACATCTTGGTTTACTTAAAGTGCAAGGAAGAGTATAAACAACACTAGAGAATAGTATAATAGATTTTGAGACATGAGAAGCTATATGCTAAGCTCAACAAGTGTGAATTTTAGCTTAGTAAAGTGTCTTTTCTTAGGCACATAGCATCTACAAAGGAAATTCATGTTTATCCTAGTACAATAAAGGTAGTGATGGAATGGAAGCCACCTAGGAACACCATAAAGATTAGGAGTTTCCTAGGGTTGGTAGGTTATTACAAACTATATGTCAAGGGATTTTCCTTAATAATAGCTCTTATAACTTGATTATTAAGAAAATATGTCAAGTTTGTCTAGTATGGTAGATGCCAAAAAAGTTTTGACAAGCTCAAGATGATGTTGACAAAGGCTCTAATTCTTGTTCAACCAATTTTTAAGAATGACTTTACCATATATAGTGATGTATCTCATAATGGGTTAGGTTTTGTTCTGATGCAATATGGCAAGGTTATTGCCTATGCTTCAAGATAGTTGAAACCACATGAGAAGAACTACCTTACTCATGATTTAGAACTTGCAGCCATTGTTTTCACTTTGAAAAATCTAGAGACACTATCTCTATGGAGAGAAGTGTTATGTTTATACTAACCACAAGGGTCAAAAGTATCTTCTTAGATAGAAAGAGTTGAATTTGAGATAAAGGAGATAGATGGAATTGATTAATAATTATGATTGCTTAATTAATTATCATATAGGAAAGGCAAATATGGTGGTAGATGTGCTTAGTAAAAAGTACATAGCAACCCTAAGAGCTATGAATGTTAGATTACAACATGTGGGTGATGATGCTTTGTTAGCAAAAATGCAAGTTAAGCCTAGTTTGCTATAACAAGTCAAGGATTGTTAGAGAAATGATCACAAGTTAATGAGTGTGATTAGTGCTATCTAAGACGGGAAGCTTACTGAGTATGAAATCAATGAGGATAGATGTTTATACTACCATGACAAAATCTGCGTACCAGACATGGAAGAGTTGAAAAAGTAGATTTTGCATGAAGCTCATAATGCTCCTTATGTGATACATCTAGGTAGCACAAAGATGTATCAAGACTTGAAGCTTTCTTATTACTGGCTAGGCATAAAGAGAGAGGTATTAGAGTACATGACAAAGTGTTTTACTTATAAGCAAGTGAAGGCATCTGGATTATTTCATCCTATAGTAATTCTAGAATAGAAATGGGATAGAGTTACCATGGATTTCGTTATTGGGTTGCATATGACAAGAAGTAAATGTAATTCAATATGGGTTATGATAGATCATTTGACAGAGACTGCTCATTTTATACTGGTAAGGATAGACTACTCACTAGAAAAGCTAGTAGAGCTTTATATTGATAAAATTGTTAGATTGCATGGAGTGCTATCTTCAATTATATATGATTGGGACCTATGGTTTACATTGAGGTTTTAGAAGAAACTTTATGAGGCTTTAGGTACTTGATTGAGTTTTAGTATGCCATTTAATCCATAGATTGATAGACAATCAGAAAGAGTCATTTAGGTAATTCTTTAATACTTAAGTGATTTGATGTTAAGTAGTACGTCATGTTATGTTGATGACAAAGTATGATTAATAGGTGCTAGAAGACATGCTAAGGAGTTATGTCATTGAGTTTAAGGGTAGCTAGGATTGCTATCTATCATTAGCAAAATTTGCTTAAAACAATAGCCATTAAGTGAGCTTAGGTATAGCTCCTTACAAGGCATTGTATAGAAGGAAGTGTAGAACTCCTTTATGCTAAAATAAGCTTAGTGAGACTAAGCTTATAAGACTAGACCTAATAAAAGGTGCAAAGGAAAAGGTGAAGATCATCACAGAGAGGCTGAAAGCTGCTTCCGATAGATAAATTTCATATGCAAATATAAAGAGAAAATAGGTGGAATATGAGGTGATAAACAAAGTGTTCCTTAAGGTTTCACCTTGGAAGAAGGTTTTATGATTTAGAAAGAAAAAAAAAGTTTAGTCTTAGGTTTATTGGGCCATATGAGATAATAGAACGTGTGGGACTAGTAGCCTATAAACTAACTTTGCCTCTTGAACATCAATAGATCCATGACATCTTCCACGTGTCTATACTCAGAAGATACCTATTAGATCTTATGCATTTATTATCAGTGGAAGAGGTTAAGGTTAATCTAGAATTATCTTATGAAGAAAAACATATGAAAATTTTGGACATAAAGGTAAAAGAGTTGCAGAACAAAACAATACCATTAGTGAAAGTTCTTTGGAAGTACCATGGGATGGAAAAAGCTACTTAGGAAATGGAAGCTCATATGAGAGAGTAATATCCATAGTTCTTTGAGCCAAGTAATATTGTAATGTCAAGGTTGACATTTCTTTTAAGTGAGGAAGAAATGTAATGCCCAAAAAATCCTTGTGTTATAGATAGTACTTCCCGAGATGTGAATAACGCTTTCTAAAAGCCAAGGGCACTAATTCTACCAAATGGAAGTTTTAATTATAACATAATTTTGGAAGAAATTTGAAGTTAAAACAAAGTCATTTAGGTGGTTAAAAACTACTTTGAAATTTAATGGTAGTGTCATGTAAATAATGACCTAGTTTAAGCTAAATTGTAAAAAAATAAAAAGTTGCTTAGAAAATTTTGGGATTAATACAACCTAATACTCAAAAATTTTAATTAGCCAATTGGCACTGAAATTGGAATTTTTAGGGATTGGGAAGTATTTTTACTACAATCGGGTAATATAAAAAGTGGTGATTTAATTCGATTTTTCTCATTTTTTGAGCTTTGATTTTTAGAGGTCTATAGGGCTTAAATTAAGTGAATTTTTGCTTTTATATTTGAGATTAAATAAATGTTAAAAGAGAATAAAAAGGGAAGAAAAAGAGGAGAAAATGGGGAAAATAAAATAGTTTATTTTGAAAACTATATAAATATGGTCAAATACTCAAGAGTAACCTTTCTTTTCCTCTCATTCTTTCCCCTCTTGGCAATTGGCCATGGCTAGCCAAAACTTCCCATTTTTTATTCTTATTTCTTCAAATTAACCTCAATTTTGTCTTATTAAAATAACTTTGGGTGCCTTTAAAATCTCTATAGTGTATTGGGAGCAAGAATTTTGAAGAAAATCAAGAGAATTGCTCGATTTTGAAGTGTGGTGAATAGTTACCTTTTACAATTTTGGTAAGAATTTTCAAAGCATGATATTTTTCCTAGGTTCCTCAGGTGAGCAATTTTTTTAGTTGTATTTCATTTTTAATGTTAGTATGATTTTATATGAATTTTTACATATTGAATTTGTAATGAGCAGTTAAGAAAATCAACAAAGCTTGAGATAAGAGAAAGGCAAAGGCATAGGTAATCCTTGGGTTGCATTACAATCATTTTGGTATATGTAATCAAATTGATTTGTGTAAATTTATGTATGCCCTAAGAATTCCATGTTATGTGATTATATGTATTTATGTGCAAAATGACAATTTTGTGTATTAATGACCTTAATTAGGTCAAATGGCATGAGTAATGTGTGAATATGCATCTTAAATGATTTAAATGCATATAATTGAAGTGGAAAATATATTAAGCTTAATATGCAAATGTGTGCAATATTATGTTAGAAGGTGTAGTTATGTTAAAACTATAGTTATGTGAAAATGATAATTTATTGCATTATTGAATTAAATAATGATGATTGCCATATTTGTTATGGATTAATGATAAGGAGGATGTTAAGAATGCATATGGCAGTAAGTGATGGGCATTGAACATAATATATGTGTATTATGTGTAATGGGCATGTCATGTGAAAGTGTTGTGTTAAGCATGGAATTGATATATATTCATGAGGTATGACATGTTAGATGTAAGTCTATTCATTTCATGTAAGTTAAAGTGAATATTTGCTTTAAATATGTGTATATTGCCAAAATGGGTAGATGGACATGCTTATGTATATATGTCTTAAATATGCATGTTAGGCACATTATATGCACATATGTGATTAGTTGTGAAGGAATCGGCATGATGTGAAATATGTATAACGAATTGATTCATTTTGAGGTACATGGAAATATGATGGCTGTGTAGTTCAATGAAGTTCTTATAATGGTGTAAGTATGATTTTAAACACAATATGGATATAAATAAGCTAATAATGACCTTATGCTTAAGTTTTGGCATAATAATGTTTGTATGTGAATGTATGACCTTAAAATGCAAGTACATGCATATAATGGGTTATAATTGAAGAATGAAGATAAGTTATAAATATATATGGCCTTGTGACACCTCCTACCAGATTTTCAAAGAAACTTAATAAGTGATGCAATTCCAATAGGTCATCCATCCTGAAATTTTTCTAGGCTTGCACTCCTTAACACTTATTGAAATTTTATTAGATGGATAGTTATTACTTGAAGGTTTAGTATATCACCTAGACATTTCTATTCAGGGTATATCAAGTCCAAAAAACTCACTTTTTTGCCTTTTGTAAAATCTACAGAAATATATGTAGCACAACGGCTACCTAAGTGACATTCTAAAAATTTCTACTTATAGAAATACACTTCTAATAAGTTCTAACATTTTTGCTATCACCTCTTAGACCCTTCTGGTTCTCCATTATCATTAACATACATATATATATCACAAACATACCATTATCACATAAGCCTCAAGCCCATAATATCAAACTAAGATAAGGATTATAACCATTCAACAGGCCAGTTTACTTACATCACATATAGAACTTATTATTATAGATAGCTATAACTTCTAAGCTTGCTGGACTCATAACCTATAGTATTTACATGACTACTTACTAAAAAAATTAAAAATACAACACATCATACCCTTCAGTGCCTCTGCTACTACATTGTACAATTCTTGAGGCTAGGCTGCTGCTTACTATTACCTACATACCAAAACATTAGTACACTGAGTATAAAACTCAACAATGAATTTAATGCAATAAAAACATGTAACATGCAGACACTTATATGAAATGACATGACACATATGTATAAATGCAGTAAATAATATTCATGTTACAAAAATAATAATATTGTATTTCTCATTCTGATCAGGTGATTATTTATTCTTTTTATCATTCTAAACTTTCCTTCATGCATGTCTTGTTAATTTCTATCACCAGATAAAATATTTAATTTATTAAATAGACACAACTAGGTAGATTACACTTTAAAACACTAGACCTAGAGGGAACATAAACTATTTAGTGACCCATATTTTGGACCCCGACCGCTGTACTGGCCTAATCTAATAGTAGGGATCAGTTCATAGGAACCTCCTAAATCAAATAGTGGATACTAAAGATCAGTCTCTAGACCTCCTAAATCCAATAAACATCAATAATCATCTCATCATGGATGCTAGGGATTAGTCTATAGACCTCCCAAATCCAATAATCACAATCAAACATCACAACATAGATACTTGGGATCAGTCTGTAGGCCTCCCAAATTTAACAATTATCGATAAAAATCTAGCAGCTGCTAATCCTTAAGTTAACCGGTCAACTGATCCATTGGGTGTCTAACTAATGGGTTATGTGTCTTTATTTTATGTCCATTTACTTATTGATTAGCATTTTATAATATTTACAATTCATCTACAATCAGTTATGAATTTTAATCAATAGTCAAAATTTAACTCGGACAGTTATGGGTCTATTTTGGTCCTACCGAACAGTTACAGGTCATTTTTAGAATATGGTTTTATGTCTTTTTTCTAGACAATTGTAAGTCAAATTTTAGTCCACATCATGTCATAAATTTAAGTTCAACTATGTGTATTTTAAGTACCATTCAAGGGCCATTATGGTCCATTTAATAGACAATTATAGGTTATTTTCCCAAATTCATACACAGTTACAGGCTCATAGCCTCAATTCACTAGGCATATTTTCATGCCAATTCACTTGCCATTAAAGGCCATTTATAATGTCATGTCATCAATCTTATAATGCCACTAACATTAGCCTAAATTGCCATTCCAAATTTTCATACACATATGGTTTAAATGCAATTCAAGTTTGAGCTAGTTTTAGGTCACTTTTGCCTATGCTTTCTAAGTCCACTTCCAAGCCATTTTAGGTACCAATTCTTAGTAACATTTTCCATACTAAACTTACCATTTTACAAGCCATATTTCAATATATGTTTTCATATACTTCACGCCAATTTCATGCTATACATTACATGCACATGATATCATGCTAACCAAGCATACTACCTACTATAACATGCCATACTTACAATGCTAACCCAAGGCACACCTCTTGACCAAACATGGTTTGTGGCCATTTTCATGCATTTTTCCATAGATTATCATACATACCTATCCCATATCACCATACTAGCATATAAATACATGTATACACCTTATATCATACTTGTTATGCCATTATACAACCATTATATGCCTCAACCACACATGTCATGCTATGTCACATAGCCATTCCTACACTTTCTTATCAATTCTAACCTATATACACACTATCCATATGCCAACCATGCTAGTTTCCATCAAGTACACCATTCATGTATACATTATACATGATTCATATACCAATGTCCTTTATGGAACCTCTCAGCCATACCACCAATTATCCAAAACCATGCCTTTTTCCATTATACACATACACATATCATAAAATCCCAAAACATACATTTCATTTATCATCACATACACTAACATTACATTCCAAAACACACCATACACGTACATATACCCTCTCAACCAAAATGAGGCCATACCCTTGCCACCATTCTTTTTGCAACATCATCCCCTAAATTAATCATTTATCATAGAATTTAACATTAATGAATGTTTAATTCACCATTACACTAACCATCAAAACTATGAATTCCATACAAGGTTTCCCACATAAATCATATATGAATTAAACATAAAATGCCTCAAATACACTAAATTCACATACCTTATCACCTTGGAAGCTTTTTCTACACCTTAGCACCCTTATTCCCTTGTTGAACCTCATTTCCCTTTAAACTTACATACCTACGGACAAAGCTTAGAAAAATCACCAAAAATCCCACAAGACTCTATTTGATATTCTGTGAATATAAAGGGCTTTAAGATGATGAAATGCCCTAGGAAATAAAATAAAAAAGAAAGAAAAACACTTACACATAAAATTAATTCTTCAAGATCCCTTTTAAGTACACTTAGGCTACTTTGAATTTTCTTGAATTCTATGGTTAACTATAGCCTCCAAAACCTTTAAAGACTAATTACTGACTCATCAATGGAATTTTTGGTGATAATTTATTGTGGAATTAAACTTAAAAAGCCATAAAAATGAAAAGGAGAAAGAAAGAGTAGCATCGGGTGAGAGAGAAGAAAGAATGATAAAAATAGTGGAGGGGTGAATGGGCTTCACCAAGTGGGTGCTTAGGTGGCATAAAGTGGTATTTATAGTGGGCATAGATAGCTCGAGTGGTGACACATGTCACCTGAGCTTCCTAAAAATGCTCGATTTTGATTAAAACTTTGGGAAACTTTAAACATTAACTCAAACCTCTAAAAATTATCATATTTGTTTTAAAAATCCTCCATTAAGCCTATTTATGCCCTCATTAAATTTTATAGCCAAATTCCCTTAGTAGGATAGTTAACTAACTTCCTCAATTTATGTGTAAACCTTAAATTTTAAGAAAATTAGTAAATGACCTCTTAATTTAAAAATTCCTTCACCAATGGTCTCAAGGGAATTTTTAACCATCAGGTATGGTATTTTTAGGTTCGTTCAAGCACATCCTAGGTCATTTATCCTTTTATAGCTAGTCAAAGTTTCATGACTAGTACACCCTACCTCGATCCTTGTGAAAGTGACTTAGCACCTCGAGCACACTTTTCGAGCCTAGTGGTATTGTTTATGGAGCCTCAACTTACAGCTGTTATAGGCCTAATGGCTTTATGAGTTGCTTAAAGGGTGTATGCATGATATATATTACATATTAATGTGATATGTAAGTAAAAGATTTATTGAGTTTGCATATGATATGGTGGCTAAATGGCCTAATGGGAGGTATTTGGGTATGAAATTTTAATTTCATATACATAATTTGAAATCCCATAAACATGAGTATGTTAATGGTAATGTACTTGTGCATGATGGTGCGTGAAGTCAATAAAGGCATTTTTTATGCATGAATGTTATCTATGGTCAAATGTATATTGGTAAGGCCATACTATGATTAAATGATATTATGAGCAAGTATGGGCATTATATTACCATGTATGCCATGATGCATTTAATGATGAATATTTATGCATAAAGCATTTGGGATGAGCATATGCAATCATATAAATGTTTAATCGTAATTTTATTACATGAAATAATATATGGAGACCAAATGATAAAAATGTAGTATTATGAATGTATGGATTGATTATATGATGCAAATGACTTGAAAGGTGTTTAAATGCATGTTTTAGTATGTTTGATCACAAAAATGGGACATATATTATAATTTCCCAATTTAGTCATTTGTTGGCTAAACCAAATTAATTAAAAGCCATAATAAGCTAAAATTGAGATGGTGTAACTATAAAATAACTGTAAATAGCCCATATGAGAAATAACCTATTATGGATAGGTTGGTCAATCAATTAGGGAGTTTTATTGTAGCTACTAGGGCACCTCAGTGTCTTGATGCATTTTGTCCATGAGTTCACTAAATATCTAACCCATAGACTTTTATATTTTTTTAATCTTTGAATCTATATAGGTAAAGTTGTTATTAAGGTCTAATAGGGCCACTAAATATACCTCATACTAGTGCAGTAGCTGATAAAGTCTAGGAGGTCCACTACTTATTTATGCTGGTGCAGTAGCTATAAGGTCCATAATGAGGGCCACCGTACACCATGATCCTATTATTAATTGGAAAATTGTTTTACTCTAAAATGGGCATAATTAAAATAGTTTTAATGAAATTTACTTATTTATACATGTGATAACATGGTGGCATGACCTTATGTATAATGTATGATTTGTGATGAAATTTGAAGTATTTATGTCCTAGAAATGTAATAATGCATGTTATGCCTAACGTGGCATATAAAGTAATATTGTGAATAATTATGTTCACTTATAGTCTGTATAATGTAATAAAGGCATAAATGTACAAGTTAATTCGATTATGCCACTAAGCTTTTGCTTAGGACATCATGTGCTTTGAGATGCATAGGTAAAAAAACAAATTAAGCATATTTCTTAAGACTTCAAGTACATTGAGAGAAGACAACTTTTTTTGGTATTATTTTTGGTTTTTTTATCTAAAATTATGTGATGCATAGGTTAAGCACTTATGTAACGTATGTAAAGGGAAAATGGGCATAAACTATATTTAATGTATTTTTTTTAACTTTATTGTCTTTAAAGCATTTTAAAGCTAATTTTGTTTTATTGTGTGGTATGATATCATTTTTTGAGGTTGAGATTGTTTCATTGTGTTGATGTATGCTGTTGGTGTGATTAGAGGATGATAGAAGCAAGGAAAATGATTTATTGAAGTGTTATTTTATTTGCAAGTTACTATTCATTTCTAAGAATGTCTTGGTACAACCATTATGCTACAAGATTTTTGACACTAAATTTCTAGAAGGTGAATTGTAACTATGTTTTGGAAAAAAAATTTTGGTAACTTATGTTTCTCTAAGTATTGTATGTGATAAAATGAGTTTTCAAACATAATAGTTTTTGGATAAGGGTTATTGAGTTTG
>CANXYI011580625.1:0-12455 GCA_948208565.1 Hura crepitans | reverse complement strand
TCCCTCTCTGCCCTCGCCCCCCCGCCCCCCCCCCGCCCCGCCCCCCCCCCCCCCGCCCCCCCCCCCGCGCCCCCCCCCCCCCCCCCCCCCCCCCCCCCCGCTACACTGTTTATTTGGTAATTTCGTTACTAGCTTATTTCCTATTTTGTGTCTTTAATTCATATACGATTCGATAGTTAGCATATATCGTTTTCATCTATTATAGTTAATTGTCAATATTTGTTACACACATGTATTTATCTTTCTTTTGTAGCAACTTGTATACATATTGATAGTTACATATTTATTTTATAAACAAATACTGTATATTCCTATTGTATGTTCATGTGGTTTCCATTTGTTTATTTTCTTTTCATATAATTGTAAACTCTATATCTTTTTTCTCATTCATATATATGTATACAAATAGTCAATTATTAAAGTTCATTCGAATCATGCTATCAAATAAGTTTACGATCTATATATCACTTATAACTATATTCATATCAAAATTTAAACTACAATTTATTAATTATGTTGTCATCTTAATGATATCTTATGTAAAATTAAATAAATTATTAATTTTCCTTTGTTCCATATAATAATATTGTTTAAATTGTGTAAATTTACATTTAATATTTTTGTTATTATCATATATCTTTCATGTTATTTTTGCCCCTGATAATCCTGTCACAGTTATCCAAGCTAAATAAGGGGACATATACAAATATGACACTAAAATCTCCAAATAACAAATATTGCATTATGTGCCTAAATAGCATATATGGGGAAAGAACCCTCTCCCCGAATAACAAATATGCACCTAAGTGCACACAAATATGCACCGTAGTGCAAGAACAAATATGCATCTACAATAAACAGTGATTCTCTAGTTGACTAGTTAACCTATTCTAAGTCATATCTATCTAGACTATCAGGACATTCTGTAATTATATTTCTTATTAATTTATTTTTATAAATCTACTCATGTATTAGCAGGTAATGTTCATCGATGTTTATTTATTTATTCATTTTACATTATATTCTAAATTCAACTATATTCTTGATATCTGCATAGTTTCACTTATTCTATGAACTATTAAGTATGTAAAGACACACACACATATATAGAGAGGATTCAAATACACACATATAACTTCGTGAGAAAATATAATCAAATAAACATTTCATATCACAAATGACATATATAATTTTTAAATCATATATTTGTACAAACTTTTGTAATTTTATTCTATGCTAATTTAGTTAATTCTTTTTTTTTTTTTGCCTTTTCCCTTTATATAAACCTTTAACTTCTACAGTATAATCATATATCTCTTTTGTCCCTATTTTCTTATTAACTATAACTTTTATGACCCCTTTTTCAATGTTGAAATTTAAAATTCTCTAATCATATACATTTTAAGAATTATACTCTTACTCAATTCATATGGCCCTTTTTACATTTACAATCATATCTTTATATTTATTTGCATATTAATTTTGCATGATAATTCTTATAATTTTTTCAAGATTCTTTAACTTTTCATTATACTTTTATCCATGTTATTTCTTTTACTATTATCATTTATTATTTACTTCTATAAATTTCTCTTTATCTAGAATATCCAAATATTTACTTCTATGAATTTTTCTTTATTTAAATTCTATTTCCATTTCCGTGTATTCTTATTATTTTTCCACTTTATGTTTTAATTAATTTTTGTGACAAAAGGACATACATATAATTTTTTTATTCTATTTATTTAGTCCATATATAACCTTTCCTATATAGTTAATCTCACTTTAATTTTTGTTAATTAATTTTCCTTTTATTTTCTCAATCCAATTTTCTTCAATAAGAATTTACTAAGCTTACTTTTTTTTTCTTATTAATTGAATCTTCTTTATCATATACACATAAGTGTCTTTTCTTTTCACATAAAGGTAGTTCATGTATTCATATTAATTCTTATTTATTTATTTTTGTTTGATTTTTATTTTTCTCTTATATCCTATAACATCTTAACTATTAACATTTTTATTTCTATATGCTCTTAGGATCCTTAATTTTTTTCCTCTCATTTGGCTTATTAATTTTATAAATATTTACTTATTTTATTACAATTGATAATAACTTGAACAATTATAGCTTAATTACATTAGAGATTTATTCAATATTTTTTAAGCATCAATATACTTTTCTAATAACATTTACAAATACTTAGTTAACCATTTAATATTTATCATATACTATCATATACATATAAATTCCTTATCATTTACATATAATTACATATTTCTTCTTGTCATATAATTAATCCTTTACTTACAATGATACACATATACCTTTTATATCTCATATAACACTTTATTTAATTACATATTCATATACATATACTTTTATGTTTCTTGTATAACTTTATAACATTTAGCTTATTAATATTTTAATTTTTGCAAACTTATTTCAACATAATAAATACCAATTTATTTTTTTTTCAAGGTTTTAGCCCAATTTAGTTAGAAGCAAAAGTCTTCTTTTTCTATACTTAAATCTTATATACTACATGAACATAATCATTTGTCATCAATATCTTAAGTCTCAAATGACACCTACCTCATTTCATGTATCCAAATATTTGACCACCATACTTTTAAAATATAACAATACCTATTTCTAACCTATGATCACTTCTATAAATCTCCATGTAAATTTAAATAACAATTAAGTCAAATGTATAAATAAATTCACAATTTCATATAACATCTTTGTTGAATAATATTTAGCAATATCGAGAATACCACCCTCTCTATTTATTTTTCATGATTTTTTCCTTTAACCTCTTGTTTTTATAACTAATAAAAGGTTCAAGTCATTAAATTAATTAATTTAAGTATCCTATACAAAATCTAATTAGTTACGTGATATTAACACAGGCCAATAAGAAAATTCATAAGTATTGAATACATAAATCTCAATTGAAGCTTTTCATCCTCTTTCTTTGCAATTCCATCTCTAATTTCATCATCTTCATCCTTAGTCTTTCAAATCTATCACTTTTATAACCTATTTGTCCTCAAATAAATTCACCAAAAATTCTATTATCCACATAGTCACAATTGAACGCATAAACACTTAATAAGATATCCTAAATAATCTATATGAGTAATTAAATTGAAAAGAAAACTTTACTTAAACATTTGAGCATTCAACTCCATAATAGTTGCTCTTCATTTTCCCTCTAAATTCCATCTCCTTTCAAGCATTGAAGAGGTTTATGGGGTAGTTAAAAAGAGCTTATTATCTTGTATAATAATTTGGAGTTTAATGGGAGAATAAAGAAGAATTTTAGGGTAGGAAAAGAGGGACATAAAATTAGCCATGGGAAGAAGATTTGGGGGACAGTTAATCACCCCTCAAATGCTATTATTTTAGTCTTAATTTCCTTATATATAGATACACAAATGATTATGATTAAATGGAATGACACATTGATGGTTAGATTTCATCCCATGTGTCATATTTTTCTTTTTATATTTATTTATTTTATTTTAACTTGAAGGGCTAGGTTTTCATATGTCACTATCTAAGGGCTCCATAATGTATTCTACACAAAAATCTTATCATCCTTATCTCATCATTTGTCATTTTCTCCATTTTATTTGACTAATTTATTTTTAATGGTTTCACTTATAAAAAAATTATGGCACTATGATTTTCATATTTCTCTAATTATTTTAGTATCAGGATGTTCAGGTTTTCAATTTTTCTAAGCATATTTTTGGGAATTTATGGTTTAGCCTAAAGGATTACTATTCATATATAACCATATTTTAGGTTTTGTTTTTTTATTTTTAACCTCATATATGACATCATTTACCTCTCAAATTACATTATAATTCCTCTTATAATTTATACTATCATTTGGTTAAGTCAATTTTACTTGGGCTCGGGAAGTAGTATTCACAGCCCAGGTGTACTTCCTTAGTGTTACTATTCATCGGGATCATCTCCCAAACCTTATCATTATCTCATCATTTGTCATTTTCTCCATTTTATTTAACTAGTTTATTTTTAATTGTTTCATTTGTAAATAAATTATGGCACTATGATTTCATATTTCTCTAATTATTTTAGTATCAAGATGTTCAGGTTTTGGATTTTTTTAAGCATATTTTAGGAATTTATGGTTTAGCCCAAAAGGTTACTGTTCATATAAGATCATATTCTAAGTTTCGTTTTCGATTTTTGACCTCATATATGATATTATTTGCCTCTCAAATTACATTATAATTCATCTTATAATTTATACTATCATCTGGTGAAGTTAATTTCACTTGGGCCCGAGAAGTAGTATTCATGGCTCGAGTGTACTTCTCGAGTGTCACTATTCACCAGGATCATCTCCTAAACCTTATTCTTTTCACTTTTTCTTGTTCTTCTCATGTCCAATTCATGTTTCTCACCCCTTTACATGTGTTCCTCACATCCTTTTTTGCTACCAAACATGAATTTCTAATTTTTCCTTTCATTTTCTCGTGTAATCCCATTTATGCCCTCTAGTCATTTTTCGCTCAGTTGTTCATGCCAATCGACTCTATTCGATCCGTACGCCTATTTCATTTTTCACATTTCTTCTAATTCCTTTTCTATCTTTGTGTAAATTAGACCGATAATTGGGGTATGGGATGAGAGCTTGTTATGAAGTAGGTTTTTCTAATTTAGTCTAGTCTTGTTCAATGCAAAAGTTTAGTAAGTTAGGGATTATGAAAATGTTAGAAATTCATGGAATTGAATAAGGATATTTAAAATTGGTAATGAATAATGTAAGATTTCATGGTTACTTGTTAAGAAAAGATGACTCATTCTTCTGATATATGGTCGAATTTGACCAGCTTGAAGATGAGAAAGTTTTTACTTTAAAATTTGCCATGCTGTATTGTATTATGCTTAAATATCATAAAGAATTTCTTGAATGTATGGTTATAAGTTTTGTATAAGTTGTGGTTAGAAACATTATCTTCGCTGAAATTTTCATGTTAGGGATACTTGAAGAACTTGATTAATTATGTATATTAATTTCTTATGATACACTCTAAAGTATAAGTTATGACCAAAAAAATGTTTTTATATGGAATTGAATAAATCCTTGCATGAACTATGAATTTCTTCAAATATGTTAGCTTAGGAAAGAAGGGAATTTAAATTTATATTTACTTTAGAAATTATAAAATTAGTAATATGTTTAATATAAGTATGGCATACGTGTTAATATATAACATGTGAATTTACCCTAATTCTTATTGGATTTGAGAGCTAGGTAGAAAAATACATACAAGTATAGAATTATGTGAAATTGATATTTATATGTATAATGCCATTTCATTAATTTTTATAAATGTGTTTCATATGAGCAATGAAAAGAATGAATATGAAAAGTGCAATTCAGAAAAATGGCCAAAGTCCACATGCCATAAGTTTTGGTAAGGTTGACTTGTGTTATTTAACAATACTTGATATATGCTTAGCAAGTATGAATGATAAGAGTATCTTATTTTGACATCCCTTAATATGTGATTGAATATGTATTGATTACGGGATTTATGTGTACACACACATATATATATAATATGGTTTATGAAATGTCACAAAAATTAATTTATGTGGAAATGCTAGCGTGATTTGTATATGTGAGAAAAGAAAGCTTTTATGGCTTATTTGTGTTTATGGCATAATTCAAACACGCATATATCTTATGGGAAGGAAAAATGTTATATGTGTCAATTTATAATGAAATGAATTAGAAATGAAAAGTACAAACCCATTTCTACCTAGAATGTCTAGATGCCTACCAGGATAGTTTAGCATGCCAAATAGGGACATTAGTAGATCTGCATTCTTTATATATAGCTTTGGCCATCTTTATTACTCACACTATTTGTCAGTGTTAATGCCATTCTTTGTACCTTCAGGGTACCATTGAGACGACGGTTTAAAGGTACTGTGGTACTGGTATCTTTGAGTGCTATCGAGATAACAATTTAAAGATACTGTCGCACTTGTCCCATTATCTAGGCACTCAAATCCATGTCTAAGAAAAAATGGGCTTAAAATAATAATAATGAAAATAAATGATTAATGACTTAATTTGACCATTGTGTATATAAGATATGTTTTTGGAAGTATGTATATGATTTTATATGTTTCTAATGACATGCTCATACACACTCAGCAAGTATTCAAGGTAGACACCATGTATATACCATAATTTATATGTATGTATTAATCTAAGTCAACTTGTTTGAGGCATAATGATGTGTACTTATTTTCAAAAGTATGACTTGTTATATGAGTATATTTTATGCTACTCTTGCCTTGTTATTGTATTGTATGAGCTTAGTTATTCTTTGTGGAGCCTATAATTAAGGCATTACCTATATGTAATGATATATAATGGTGTGTCTGTTAGTACTATTATAAGATGTTTTAATGAACCATTTTAATTGTGTTTGTATATAAGATTTACATATGTTAGTATAGACGAATGGTAATCAATCGTCTATACTAGAATATGCACCACTGAGCAATTTTGCTTAGCGTGTAGTTTTTTCTTAATGTAGATTTGAGCTTGGAGTTGCAAAAGGGAAAGGTAGAGCTAGATACTGCATCAGAAAGCAAAGATAGATAAAAACATAGAGGAGATAGTTTTCTAAACTTCTTTGAGAAGAAAGATTTGTTGTATAGATGATTGCAAATTCTTGTATATGTGTAATGTTTTATTTTGCAATAATTTTTAAAGTAACTATGTTTTGTATCTAATACTAATTAACCAGTGAATATAGTATTTATGTGTGTTGTGTGTGTGAGTATGTGTGACTTATGGAGCTTTGAGTTAATGCTATTGTTTAACTTGTAATTGCATAATTGGGAGTATGAATTTTTGAATGTTTATGTTCTTATGCAAATTAAGGTTGTAAATGAAGTTTTAGAGTTGTATATTGATGTATGAAGTGTTTTTTTACAGGTAAAATTTTTGGTAGTGCCCCCCAGACAGTTATTATGCTATCGAATTTTCAGCACAAGGATCCACCTATGTGAATGTTTTAAAATAATAAGAAAATGTTTTAAATTACAAAAGAAAAATGTTTTTATAGTAACATTGAAAATTGTTGGCTTATCTTACTGTGTGCTTTTATATTGTGCTTCCATATTTTGTTATCTGTTATGTGGATGTGCTATAGTATTTCCTTATCGGGCTCTCTTATAGAATTGTAAAGGGGTGTTGCAGATAGATCTTAGTTTTTTTTGTTTTAGAAAAATGGTTTCATCCTAATAACTAAAGCAATAAAAAATATCTTTTTTAAAAAGTGGATCATATGGGCTGTTGTATGACTTAACTCGTTGGAGTTAGTTTCGTATCAACCAATTTAATCTACAAATTAACTCTTACTCAACTTTCAATCTTTTGAGTTGATGGGGTATATTTGATTATTTGTTATGTTTTAATATGTTTCATAATATGGTTAAGAATTAATTTAATAGATGATTATTGGAAAAATGTTTAAAAGATGATTATATATGTATAAGCATGTATTTTTATCATGTAAAAATCAATATCATGGCTACTTTGATTATTATTTATAAGATTTTAATATATATTATTTTTTAATAATTGTAATCATTATTGATTAAAAAATAATTTAAAAGGACATATATAATTCATAATCAATAAAATAGTATTATAGTTTAAATATAATATAATTGGCTATCAATTGACGAGAAAAAGTTTTGAAATAAAGCTTTTAGGACAACTATTGATTAAGAAAAGAAAATCCGCTATTAACTGCTGACTAAGGAAAAAATCTTCTATTTGTAGTTGATTGAAAAGGTTTACTAAATACATTTGAAATGTTAAGCACAAAACTATCCAAGCTGACAAAAAAGTTTACATACTTATATTCAAACTCGAGCTTGCAAATAACATTGAAATTTGAACCCACTAGATTAAGCACATATTTATGAAATAATAATTTTTAATCTAAATTTTAATATATTTTTTATAAATTAGAACTAAAAAAATGACTTAAGAAACTCTTTTTCACTATTATATTGATATTTAATAAAAAAATATTTTTATGTAATATATTAATATATTTAATGTAAAAAATATTTAATATTTTTTACATCTTAAACTATTTATTTTAAAAAAATAAAATAGATAAAAATATTTATATTCAAATTCGATCAGACTTAATTCAATCTTTGCACATTAATTTTAAGTCCATATAAAAGTGGACTTTTAACAAGCTCAGGTCTCAATTGGACTTATAAGTAAAAATTTATATTTAAACCCACATTATAATGTGGATCGAAAATCCGAATCAGATAGATACCCAAACCATGAAATGTTGAAGTTAAACATGATCCAACCTCCATTAGAGTAGAGAATTCATAAACCATTTAAAATGGGTTATAGCATTTCAATTTTTTATGGAGGAAATTATATAATACACACCAATTTTAATTTCAATTTTTAAAAATCTATCAAAAAAAATTTATATTTCAAATTTACACTTTTTAAAATTTTTAATTTAAAAAATACATCAATTTTTTACCTTTCATACACCAATTTTTTACCTTTCATAAGGTATAACAAATTGCTCTATCTTATTATAATGTTTTTTAGTATCTGCTGCATAATGGTATAATAAAATATAATAGCCTGTTATACCATATTATACTAATTTTTAAAATTTTCTACAAAAATATATAATACGGTATAATAATCTGTTATACTATTTTTCAATTTTTTGCAAAAAGGTATAATATGACATAACAATCTGTTATACCTTGCAAAATGGTATAATAGGGTATAACAGCTTATTATATCGTATTATACATTCTGCAAAATATTCTAAAAATTGGTATAACAGGGTATAACATATACTAATTTTCATATTATTATACACTAGTCTTAACATTTAAACAAGCACTTGATGTGCATTAATATCTAATATGATTTTTTCACTCTAATAAGGTATTAAATCCAATTCAACTCACATGAAAAATAAAAAATCAATCAAAGTATAATCTAATTAACCGAATCATATCTATTTTTCAACTAATTAATACTATATTGCAAATATATTTCCTTAGGTATGATAAAGTTTATACTTTAGATTTTGATTTTTTCAATTGCAATCTAATGAAAGAGATTTGTTTAATTGTACTTCAAAAATCTAGATAAAAATATAAACAATAATTTGTTAATAGATGTTTTTTAAAAAATATAATAAAAGAATAAAATAAAAATAATTAAAATAAAATAAAATAAAGATTTTTAGAGAAGAATAGATGCGAAGGGAATGGAAAGGAAATGAAGGGAATGGGAGGGAATTAATTTGATATATTTTTTACAATGAAATAGATTTTAATATATTATTAAAATTTAATTCTCTTATTGATATATTTATATATAAGCTCATTTTTTTTATATGAATTGGACTAAAAACCCAATTATATCCTATCTAAGACATGTTGAAACACCAATTTGGTAGATTGGCAAAAAATCCTAGGAGATTTTCTATGAGGTGATGTATTAAAGAATAAAACATTATTATATATTGAATATTACTATTTTCGCAAGTAATTTTTTTTAAGTTTATGTTGTCATGAGAAGAATTTTTTTGCAAGTTAAAAAATTTTATTCTTATAAATTCAATTAGCCTTATGGAATTATAAGTAGAATAATCTTTGATAAATGTAAATGGGTGTTCAAGTTGGAGTGATAGGATACATTAATTAAAATTTGAAGGAAGCATGCTACTTATCTATTAGATGTGTTAGAGTTTAAGGAAACAATCCACAGTTGAGACAAATAATCAAAATTAACCTTAATTTATCAATTTGATAATATTTATTTCGGAAGAATCAAGAAAATAAGAAAAGGCTTAATTTGGTCTTTTTTTTTTCTTTTTTTTGCCTGTCAACATGAAGCACTTTTTCAGAATTGAGAAGAGAATGTTGGCGGAATTTGACTAATTAAAACTCTGATATTAATATGTAAAAAATAAGTAAATTAACCTTCAAATAAATAAAATAAAAAACATAATTTTATGGAGGTGTGGGGAACTGGCACTGCTCACGTTGTAGCACATGCTGTAAACATAATTTAGGAATATAGGGGGAAATGGCACCTATTGCATAGGCTCTATAGCTGATAGGTGATAGAGTGGGGACTGGATTGAAAACCTAAAATTAAAAAAAAAAAAATTCACCATTTTTGAATATGAATTTATCAGGAATATATGGACAAAAATTAGCGGAAGTGAAAGCTATTCGGTTTTGCAATTTCATGACAGCTCTCTTCACGTCAAAGCACATGGCTTTCTACTTTTTTTTAATCACATGGATATATATTTATATATTGGAAAATTTATATATTTTTGTGGATTTTTAAATTTTTACTGATTAATGGTGGCAGGCACTTCATTAATCTAAAATTTCTGAAATTAGAGAATCATTCGTTTTAGCCCGTGGGAAAACAGTTTAGTGTCCACAAGCACTTCGAGCTCTTCTGTTGCTGCACATCGCACAGAAAACAGTCGGATCGCACTGAAAACTGAGATAAATAGGACTGATGCTAAAATAATTAACACATATGAAACAAGTGACATGATCTAAACATTATCATTAACACATATGCTAGAACATGGTTGGAGCTACAGTAACTAACATGACTGGAGTTTGAGAAAACATCAATGACACCGTAACAGCCAACATGGCTCCAGCTGCAATTAGCAGTAATATAGGTAGTATGACAAGAATAAAATAAAACATCACCAACTCCGAAGTAGCAAGCACGGTAAAGGAGTTAAGAAATAAAAAAATCACAAATTATCTCCATTATCACCATAGAAATCTTGACTCCAGTATTATTGGCGAAATTAATGATCAACTGTACATAATAGAAAATATAATGACCTAAACATTATCATTAACACAAATGCTGAAACATGGTTGGAGCTGCAGTAACTAACATGACTGGAGTTTTGATAAAACATCAATGACACCGTAACAGCCAACATGGATGTAGCTGCAATCAGCAGTAATATAGCTAGCAAGTCAAGAATGAAATAAAACATCACACCAACTCTTCAGTAGCAAGCACGGTGAAGGAGTTAAAGAAATAAAGAAATCACAACTTATTTCTAGTCACCATAAAAATCTTGACTCCAATATTATTGACGAAATTAATCATCAACTATACAAAATAGAAAATATAATGAAAAACTATACTCAAAAATTTTCTATTTACTATCGCTTCTCCGATAACTGTATCATTGCCTGATATTCTAATTTAAAAATTCTTTTTTACACGATATATTAGATTTATTTAAATTTGAAGTTAAACTTAACGATCGACCCAATTTTAATAAAATATATATGATTGAATCCTTTCAAATAATTTTAGTCGGGATTTTTATTATATATGCAATAATTCTAATGTTTAAACATAATTTTCATATTAGATTTTTCAGGTAAAAACTCATTCCGGAATTGTAATTCAAACACAAAATATCTATCCCATAATTATATGAAAGTTATTAATTCAAAGGAAATTCAAATTGCAATAACCTACTCCTCCTCTTTCATAAAAACTTGAAATTATCATCTCATAAAGTAAAGAAATTTCAATTTAACTTAGTTTTAAAAATTAATTTAAAGAATGAAAAATATACACTATATTATTATGAGTATTATATTTTTATATTTAATCGAAGAAAAATACTTAATATGCTCACTTAACAATAATCACTAATCCGAATACCATATAAAAAAATAAATTTAAATCTATTTTATCTCTAAAAATTAATTTAAAAACTGAAAATCTCATATGTCATTAATAAAAAAGTATAATATTCTTATATTTAATTCTATAAAACACTTCACAATTCTTCAGTACGTGGTAAAAAAAAAAAATGTTTCATGATGTGCAATATATAAAGTATGTGGCTAGTTTCAGAAAAAAAAATATAGGTAATTAAATCTTATCACAATTTGAAATATACGCAATAAAAATTATTATTTTATAATTATTATAGCTTTGTGATATAATTAATAAATTTTTTTCAGACCCAGTGCAGCTAAATATTTTTTATTAAAGTAATTATTTTGTTCTCCAACGAGAAGTTTTTGTTTAGCCTATTGCCTGGACTTATTAGACCTACTCTACACTGGAATTTCCCATTTAATCATTTCATTGAGCACTATCTCCAAAATTAAATAAATTATAGGTTTTACTTTATTGAAAAAAAAAAAGGAAGATAATGTCTCTTTCTTGAAAGGTTTTGTTTATGGAGTTTTTGGATGATTTCTGATATATATATATATATATATATATATATATATATATATATATATATATATATATATATATATAAGTGGTCCTCAACTTTCTCAAACAATAATTCCT
>CANXYI011580493.1:0-10674 GCA_948208565.1 Hura crepitans | reverse complement strand
ATTATTTTTTTTGAATAGCATTAGAGGTAGTAAAATTTAACTTGTAAGTTTGATTTAATCTATTTATAACTCTTTTTTTTATTTGTGATTTTTTGATTATTTTATAATATAAATTATGAAAATAATATTACATAATTCATTTATAATTTAATCCATTTATAATTATTAATTTTTGATTCATTTAACTTAATTTATTATGATTTTATCAGTTTATCACCTCTAAATGATACAAATATAGTATAAATAATTTTTTTCCGGGTATTTGACATATGACCAATTTACGACACATATGACGTCATGTATAACTAACCCCAAGAAAATTCTCAAGCAATCTTCTCAACTAATTTTTAGATACCCAGACTTCTAGTTCTAACATCAAGTCTCTTAAAAAATTAAGTTGCTCGTTTCTTTTCTGAGCGACGAATTCGAATTAATCAGATTAATAAATTTTAAATATCTAATAGATTATATTAAAAAAAAATTAATTTTTTAAATTAATACAAAAATAAAATGAATTAATTACTAAAATTACTCTGTTGTATAAACTTATATATTCTAGAATTACCAACAAAGTCATGGCCTGGTTGACTATCAAGATTTAGATGCGAAAAAAATAAAATAAAAAGCAATATGGAAAATTATTCCCTTCAAAAAAAGTTTCATTTGGTTGATTAGAAAAAGGACCCACTTCTAGAAAATTTCAACGTTTGAATGGAAATTATTTTTGGCCTCAAACGCGTTAGACTCCTTCATATTCAAAATATTAATGCAATAAATTCTCTGAGCTCTCGATTCTTTTTAACTATCCACACTATCCTCTCTCTATATATTCATCTCTCCCCAGCACATTACACAAAAATGGCTGTACTTACAGAAGATCAGATTTCTGAATTTCGCGAAGCTTTCTGTTTAATCGATAAAGATTCTGATGGTATTTGTTTTCCTTAATGCTTCATTAATTATGTTAAATATTTCTTTTCTGTGTAATAATTTTGAATTTCTATAGGGTTCATTACGATGGAAGAATTAGCCACCATTCTCCGATCGTTGGACGGCCATCCTACTAAAGAAGAAGTTCGAGACATGATTAACGAAGTTGATATTGACGGGAATGGAACCATTGATTTTCAAGAGTTCTTAAACATAATGGGTCGAAAAATGAAGGTTGGTAGCATTTTTCGTAAATCAAATAAATAATATAAATTTCGAATTTGAACCACTCAATATCTTTTTCTAAAAAAAAAAATATTATTAAATTTCAATGGTTATAGGAAAATGTTGCGGAGGAGATAAAAGAAGCATTTAAGGTATTTGATAGAGACCAGGACGGATATATATCGGCAAGTGAAGTGAGTTTATTGAACATTTTTTTTAATTGATTTTCGTATTAATAATTAATGTGATGAATAATATTATTGTTTGGATTGCAGCTAAGGCAAGTAATGATAAATTTAGGTGAGAGACTGACGGAGGAAGAGGCCGAACTGATGATAAGAGAGGCCGATATGGACGGTGATGGCGTCGTTAGTTATGAGGAATTTGCTCGGATGATGATGATGTCTTTATGATATTAGTTCTTACCCTACATATATTTGTAAGCAATCAAACCACAGTTGTTTTTTTTTTTTTTCAAAAGTAGAAAAAAGAGAGTTTGGAGTTTGAATTGAGACTTGTTATTATATTAAAATCAGCTCTATTCCTTTTATCAGTATACAAAAAAATTTATAATTTAATTTTATTATGTTGACTATTATTTAATTACAAATGATTAAATTTACGATTCAATGCATTTAAAAAGCTGGTTCTAAACATTTGACCAGTAGTTAAGTTGGTTGAATTCCAAACTTTTATAAAATATTTTTGGCTTTTCTTCATCGAGAGCACGTGAGAACGGACACCTATAAGCTATATTGAGAATTGAATCCTAGTAAGAGGAGTTCGGAATTTGATTTTTATGCATTAAATTAATAAAATATTAATATATTAATAAAAATAATTATTATTTTATTTATTAATTATTTTTTAATATTTTTTTTATATGATTATATTTTATTAGTTTGATTTATTAAAATCACTCATACACTTAGTTTGTGCAAGAATTTTCCCTTAAATGAAATGCTCTTACAGTTGGAATTAGGGATTTATTCCCAGATAGTCGAAGTGTTTGGTTGAATAATTTTTATCTAACTTGAGCTTTTTTTTTTTTTCATGAATTAGTTGGACATAGAGTAACATAGTTTGATTATAATTGAAAACTGAAACGATCAGAACTATTTTACTTCGATTTTTTGGTTCATTTTGATTAGTACTTTTTTTAAATTTCGATTGATTGATTCGGTTTGATTAATTAAAATTTAGTAAAATTACGTTATTTTATTTAAGAATTTTTTACTTTATACATTTTTCAAAAGTTTGGTCAATTTATTAATTTTTTATTTTTCTATACTTCAATTTGTATAAAAGTTCGGCTCGATTTAAAAATTTTTCAAAATTTAATATTTAATTATTTTAATTATAACTGAAAACTGAACCATATTCTCGCTTAATCGGATAATTTCATACCTATAATTTATCATTAGTATGTGATAAATTTAGTTTGGTAATACTAGTTATAAATCCAGTGATTAAATAAAAATATCATCCTATCATTCATTGCATTGATTGATTATAAACCTCAATATAAATGAAATCATAAGTGTTACCTGTTTGTACGACTCTTCTGCTTATAAACTTAACAAACAAGTATTTCAATTTCAATTAATTAATAAAATTGAAATAAAACTCTAGTGATCTAAATTATAATTGTCAAACCTAGATACTTATCAATAATTTTTTTAATTGAAAATCATAAATAGTATCGAATCATAATATAGAAAATGCATTACATAAAAAAATTAAAATATAATTTATAAGATATCTATAATTATAATATAAATAAAACACTCAAATAAATAATAAAAATGACATATATAATAATTTAAATTATAATTAAGTCATAAAAATAAAAACACTACATTAAATTAACAAGATCAATTACGATCATAATTATTTATAAATCATTCATCTTATTCTAATCAAAGACAAATCTAAAATGTTACTTTAGAGAGAACAATTTATTTATACTATATTGCATTCTATCTAAACATGAACATAATACATAGGTGAGGAAGCAATGGGGTAAAAGTAGAAAAAGGACCGTATGGTATTTAGATTCATTGTCGATCCTAATTTCTTACTCCCTCTATCAATATCAATGTCATTATCACCCCACTAATTCATCTTCTAATATGGATAACACTTTATCACCATTTTCATTTTCATCACTACTTTTATTTATCGGTTCCTTTTTTTAACTATATCAAATGTCAGTTACTACAGTGAGTAGGTGATAATCACACAAAATATAAGATACGTACTTAGCAAATAAGTTTGAACTTAGAAAGAGAAAAGAAATGCAGTGTCATAAAATTAATAGATGTAAAGAAATTTTCATTTTCTCGTAGGAGAAGAGAATCTGGAGATTGAAATGTCTCTATGAAGAGTTGAAAATTAAGACGTCTTTAGACTTATAAATAATGCTTTTTGAAAAAAAATATTTTAAATGGTTAAAAATTCCAATTAGGTCAGCATAAAAATGAGTCAACCTAATGGAGAATCACATGCTTCAATATCTTGATAAGAATTGAATCGTATAATCGAATCGGTAAGATTTTAAAGATTCAATGAGGTTTAAAATTTCTTAAAATTTGCATAAAAATTCTTATCTTTCAACTGACTTATCTTATTAAGCCGTAAGATTTGAATCTCAGATTTTAACTATGGTTTAAATTATTCTTATCTTCACATCCAAAAAGAAACAAAGAAATACTCCAATTGATGAGATGAGATGGAAGGATATCTTCTTCCTTAACTAAAAATTTTGAGTTCAAGTTATTGATATGGAATATATTTAAATACTTAACAGAGACCATTTTATCTACTTTATAGATTCATCCGACACAAATTTGAATAAATCAGACTAATAAATTTCGAATAATAGATAATATTTTATTAGTTATAAATAGTCAAATTTTAAATAGTACAAATTTAAATAATAGATATTATAATATACGGTGTATCGAATCACTCTCGAGTAGGAAAAAAACAATATATTATTTTTAATTGAATATAAACTTTGGTCACAACTAACCTTAGACACAAATCTGGCTTTCTTTCGTTATTTTATTCTATTTTTTTTCCTTAGTCAATAAAAGCAATTATCTTACATTCTGACTTTGAAAATTACGGCATCCTTACTTTTGAATGGTCCTTATTGAGGGAAAAAAGGAGAATCGTTGGACTTTTTCTTTTTCCCCAATAAATACTGCTGGTTTTTGCTGACCGTAGAAAAGAATTTCTGAGGAAACAAACAGAAAAGACCAAAAACTAAAATAAATCATTGGAAAAGTTGCGAGAAAATTGAAGCCTATACATTAGAGCATTAAGTCATGACTATTTTTGGTCCATTGAAAATCGGAAAATATCAATTCAGCAAATAGTATAAGTATTTCAATGTTAGGTAATGTGTTTGCGGATAATACATGTATTCATCCTAAATTTAATAAAAAGAAATTTTAGTCACTGTATTTTTTTTAAAAAAAAGGTATTAGTTTGTCTTTAATATCTGTCTTAAAATTTAATTTTGCATCTCAAGTTATTTTTTTAGTAAAAATGTCTTTATAATTATTAAAATAATATTAAAATGTCAATATCAGTATTAGAGAATATAGACATTTTAATACTATTTTTAACAATTATAAGGATATTTTTGCATCACTATCAACAAATACAAGGGCATATAAACATTATTTTAAATAATTATATAGATATTTTTATTCCAAAAATAATTTAAACGATAAATAGAGTTTCGAAATAAACGTTAAGAGCAAAATAATAATTTTTCTTTTTTTATTATTAACCTAGAACATACTTAAAATTTTTTAAACAAATGACTTGTTACTTTCCAAAATTCATAAAAGTGCACATATTATTTTCTAAATAATAAATGACAGCAAATAAAAAATTTAACATAAATTTTTTTTTTCAAAGGTGATAATTGATCATACATGTCCTCTAAGTTTAAGGATATATAATTGGTTAATTTTATCAAGTTTGAAGAAATACTAGATACAAATTTACTAAGTTGACTTATCATATAACACCGTATCCATAAAATTGAAACATATAAATTTTTTTTTATATCAAATTTAAAAGAAAAATTATATATTAATTCATAAATAAATAAATTAATGTTGACTGTGTGGTAATAGTGTCTTGTCCGGACAGCCAATGAGTCATAGCAGTTTTCTTCTATTTTTTTTTTCGAAATAATGATAAAATATAAATATTTTAAATTTCCGTTACAGTAAAATAGAATTATACTCTTTATATTGTATGATAACAGACACTTTAAAAGGTAAATTTTGTTCTACTTAAAATATCAATTTTAAAAATTAATTATAACGAAAAATCAATAAAAGCATTAAAAAAAAAGTGAAATGATCTCTCTGTTTCATTTTAAAATTTGCAAATGAAAATCTCAGAAACAATAGCTCTTTTTAATAGGATGAAGTACCATTTGATTGAACGATTTCATATCTTATCATCAAGAAAAATGATTTAAGATTTCCCTATTCCATTTTCTTTTTGCTTTTAAAAATAAAACGGCTTAAAATTTCACCATCAGGAAAAATGATTTTACCATATTAAATTGTTGCGAAATGACAATATCCGATATCAAAGAGTGATGAAAAGATGTAATTCGCATAAATGAATAGTAAAATTAAATTTTTATTTTTTCAATCTAAGAATTTTATGTCCAATTTACACCTATTATACTAATATCTATGATAATTATCAGTTGTTAGAAAATAAATAAAGTAAAATCTATCATCTATGTGACGGAAAAAAGAAAAATACAATTGGTATTGGAATTTGTGGTAGCAATTTAAAATCTATGTACCTAATAAGGCATTATCATATCCATTTACTTGGTTCATGAGATCTGCTTTATTTCACATGATCGTTGGGCTTGAACTCGTTCAATTACGTCTATACACGTGGCAAACATTCCTCAAATCACGAGTTGTCCTTCTGCCATCAAAAGTCCTATAAATAGGAGCATTTACTACACTCTAAGATAAGAGCTCTCTAGTGTTAAAGTTACTCAACCGAAATTCCTCTAGATCCTAACTTAAGCTTCGAAGCGTTTGTCCCGATTCCATCCCGGGATATAGTTTTCTTTGCAAGTTCCCCTATATTGTACGGTCATCCACAATGCTTGCCTCTCTACCCAATCGAGTCTTATCATTTGGTGTTTTCGTTAAGAGTTGGCATGGTTGAATCGTTGGAACATCCCCTATCCCAAGGAAATAACACGAGCATAACACCGATTGTCCTAAGGATCAATGTATTTGCCAAAGAATCGAATAAGGGTGCACTTGTTGAAGGAACCTCGATTACCTTGGAAGCAATGCAACGACTTTCTCAAGGTTTCTAGGAAGACATTAAATCGAAATTACTTAAGGAGTTGAGGCCGCAAGTAGATGTTGCAGGTGATTGCGATGCAACTTCCGAGGCTAAAAAGCGGGGAGGTGAAAGGTCGATTAGAAAGACAAAATGAAAAAAACCTGAATCTACTTATTGTACCTCTCCCTCAGAGAGCAACGACTTTAGAACCAGAAGATCTGAAAGGACTTGCAGGGACAAAGACCAGTGTAAGCGTGCCAAAGTTCCCAGTTCGAAGGAAGCTTTCAACGATTTGTTTGTGCATGCAGTGAAGAAGTATAGGTTGGGACATCCTAAGAAACCCAATTATGAAGGCAACACAGACTCACCTTTTATGCGACATATTCGAAAGGTCCCTTTCCCTCGGTGCTTTAGGGAGATTAAAATGAAGAAGTACAAAGGCAGATCAGAGCCGAGGAAACACCTGGCTGAACATCGTACACTCGTTCACATGAAAACCTTTGAGGATGCAAGTGTTTGCAAAGCTTTTCTATCTACCTTGACAGATGATGCCTTGGACTAGTTCCACAATTTGCCTTCGAAATCAGTATCTTCTTTCAAGCAGTTGTCAAAATTGTTTAAAACTAGGTTCATCATATAAATGCGATCTAAAAAGATTGTCACCAATATGCAGGGCATTGTACAAGGCGAGGACGAAAGCCTGCGAGATTTCATGGAAAGATTCCAAGAAGTAGCATTAGACATTCAAAATTGACATAGTGAGGTACCAACTATAATGATAATTAACAATGTTAGAAACACATAGCTATACAATTCTTTGATGACAGACTATCCTGTGGATTTCAGGGAATTGATAGATAGAGTGAAATCGTTTATTGCCCTTGACGATGCAAGCTGAGTAAATGATTGGTATAACCCATATTTACATATTGCTCGGGGACATAATTCCTCCTGATCGAAGCGAAGAGCTGCGTGCCACCCCTATCCAAGGACAAGAAGTTCTCCTTGAGAAGTCTTTCCCCCTAAGGGAGAAGAGAAGGAAAAGGCCAAGTAGATGCTAAGAAAGCAAGTTTCACTCCTTTAAATGCTACACAACATAGGATTTTGATGTGGATCAAAGAAAACCATGGCAGGGTAAACAGGCCAAAGAAGATGTACTTTCATAAGGAAGGATAAGGGCAAATATTGTGAGTTCTATAAAGATATGGGACACAACATAGACGAGTGCAGGGCCTTGAAAGACAAGATAGAGAGGCTCATTAAAAAAGGGTCGCTGAAAAGATTTTTGGACATAGGTAAATCCAAAAAACAAGAATCCTCCTTAAGTGAATCTAGCCATTCGGATTCAGAGGGAGAAAGAAGGAAACCAAAGATAGCCAAGGCACGCCAAAGAGCGGGAGTAATTCAAATGATAGCCAGTGGTTCGTCATATGGTGACTCCCATTCTAAAAAGAAAAGGGGGATAAAGGGAGTATATTTTTTTGCAAAGATAGGCGCTCCCGCCAGTTTCGATTTCCATTGAGGATGCACAAGATATCAAGGTACCTCCTGAAGATGTCTTGGCAATTCAAAGGTACATCTCTAACTTCTTAGTAAAGAGAATACTTGTGGATAATGGCAGCGCAGTTAATTTGTTGACTCTAGAGGCCTATAAGAAGCGAAACTAACAATGAAGGATCTAAAATAGATCAGAACACCGTTGATAGGTACTGGGAATGCTTCTATCCCAGTTGTTGGCTCGGCAGACCTCTACTTAGAGTTGGGGGATGAAGCAGCCTCTTATGTAAGCAAGTGCACTTTCATGATAGTAGACACCCCGTTCTCCTACAACGTTATCCTTAGCAAGCCGATGTTATTCAAATTTAAGGCTGTCACCAGCATAAAATATCTCATCATGAAGATCCTTACTAAAAAGGGAATAGCGGTAGTACGAGGCAATCAGAAAGCCGCTAGGGAGGCTTACGTAGCCACCATAAAAGAATTGCAATTACAAAAGCCGATGTTAATTGAGAAAGGCGAAAATGACAAAGATGACACCAGGTATAGATCGGGCAAAAAGTTAGTCAAGAGGCAGGTAGCTCTCGGAAGAGAGGTTGTAAACCAGCAAACTTTTGCTTGGTCCCAAGCCGACATAATAGGGATCGACCTAGAGGTGATGTCACATAGACTCTACGTTGATCCGAAAGCAAAACCAGTCATGTAGAAGCTTCGACGTTACCCCCCGAACAAGCTAAAAGTCATATCAATTGAAATGCAAAGGCTATTAGATACAGGTGCCATCTGCGAGGTTCTATATGTCGAATGGTTGGCTAATGTTATCTTGTGAAAAAGAAAAGTGGGAAGGTGTGGATGTGTGTCAATTTCACCGACCTGAATAAAGCGTACCTAAAAGATAGTTACCTCTTCCCCCACATCGACAGGTTGATTGACTCAACAATAAAATATGCGATCTATTCCTTCCTTGATGCCTATTTTGGGTACCATTAGATACCCATGTACTGGCAAGACCAAGAAAAGACCAATTTCATTACGCACGAGGCCACATTCTATTATAACGTCATGCCATTTAGGTTGAAAAACTTGGGAGCCACGTACTAGAGGTCGATGAACAAAATGTTAAAGGAATTACTTGAGAGGTCAGTGGAGGTTTACATTGATGACATGATAGTCAAAAGCAAATAAATGCAAATCCACACGTTTGACTTGGCTTAGGTGTTCAAGATACTGAATCGTTATAAGAGGAAGTCAAACTCAGAGAAATGCATGTTCGGGGTACATTCTGACAAATTCCTAAGATACATTGTCTCTCAAAGAGGCATAGAGGCTAACCCGAAAAAGATTAAGGCAATTTTAGACATGAAACATCTAAAAAATATCAAAGATATTCAAAAGCTTAACAACAGAAATACGACATTATAAAGGTTTATTTCTCATTCGGTTAAGAGGTGCCCACCATTTTTTCAGCTATTACGCAAAGGGCAAGGTTTTAAATGGAACGAAGAATGCCAAAAAACTTTTAAAGAATTAAAGGTTTCTTTGATGACACAACCCCTCTTAGCCAAGCCAAATGAGGGGAAAGGCTTATTCCTTTACCTCTCAGCCTCAGATCAAGCAATATCGGCCATTTTAGTCAAAGAGGACCAGGGGGTACAGAAGCCTATCTATTATGTCAGCCAAGTCCCATGTGGCACAGAGGCGAAGAAAAGCCTAATTAAGAAAATCCTCATGGCTTTAATGATGGCCACAACCAAGTTGAGACTATTTCCAATCTCATAAAGTGACCGTGCAAACCAACCATCCATTGAGGAAGCTTCTATAGCATCTGAATACCAAGGGTAGACTAGCTGAATGAGCTATTAAGCTGCAATCCTATGACATAAGATTCGAACCTAGGACGGCTATGAAGGTGTAGGCCTTAGCAGATTTCATTAGGAAATTTAGCAATGGAGATATTGATGCGCTTTTGCAGACTAGAAACTTAAAAGTGTGGGAGTTATTAGTGGATAACACATCCTAAGACACTAGAGCAGGCGCATGAATCATTTTGAGAGGCCCAAGGGGCATTCCCATTGAATACACCTTGAAATTGATCTTCAATGCTTCCAACAATGTTATAGAATACAAAGCATTACTCTTCGATTTGAGATTAGCAAAAGAAATCAAGTCAGAGTCTTTGTTGATCAAAAGCAACTCTCAGCTAGTCACTTATCAAATTATAGGAAGTTTCGAAGCCAAAAAAGCACACCTAAAGAAATATTTATAGAGAGCGAAGAAGCTATTACAAAGCTTGAAAGATGTTGGTCCCGAATAAGAGGTGAGGAAGATACCCAGAAAAGATAACCTCGAGGCAAATGCTCTGGCTAAAATTGTCGTTGCAGGAGAGTCAGAAGCCTTAAAAAGGCTTGTGATTGAAGAAAATGTTACACCTTTATTTCCGAAAGAAGAAGTAATAGTTGTTAAAGCAAAAGAAACATGGTTTAACCTGATCGTTGAATACCTCTAGTCGGGCATATTGCCACAGCGTGAGACAAATGCAAAGAGAATATCTAGGAAGTTGCTTAAATATTACATAATCGATGAAAGATTGTACAGGAAAGCCAAAAAGCATTCATGGTTCAAATGCATAACTCTCGAAGAGGAGAACTATGTGATTCGAGAGATACATGA
>CANXYI011580339.1:0-10318 GCA_948208565.1 Hura crepitans | reverse complement strand
ATTACTATCCTATCTTTAAATATGTCATGTCATACCTGAGCACCTCGCGATGTATACTTCTTGTTTGAAGTAAAAGCTTTGGAGTTAAAGTATGTCGCTCTATATTTAAGATAGTTAGTGATATCAAGTCTAAAGATACTTGCACCACAGATATGATGAGATACTTTCACTAACATAGATTAAGTATTCATGTGAAGATCTCATGGTGGGTCTCTAATGTACTTACTTCCCAAGTAAGCATCCACATATTAACTCTAAGCATCTTTATGCTTATAGCTTTTGAGAACTACTACTTGTTCTAATCAAGAAGTATAACATTTGTTGATCTATCTGTATTAACAATGTCCTATCTTATTAACACTATGATCAGGGATATTTAGGTATATCACATTTGCATGCAATAAGAATCTCACATCATAAACACTTCATGAATTTCTTTGCATTGTGATTTTATACTAGGGACTTTATAACATGGTTTAAGACATTGCAAACAATTACAAGTAATAGATAAAAGTTCCATGATATAAAGAGAAATGCCTTTTACATTAATTCACAAGGTCTAAACACATGAATATAACCCTAGTACATAAGGTCTAGGGCATACATCTAACATATGATGGAAAGTGCATCTGTTGAATGCTTTTGACAAGTCTGTGATTATTCTAACAAATCTACTGAGAGTCTCATCTTTAACCTCCCAGTTACCTTTCACCTGCTATATTACCAACATGGAATCCCCATATATATCAATTATTTTTGCCTTTAGTAGGAATAGAGTTTCGATGTCATAGATGCATGCTTTATAATCAATAACATTATTGGTGGCTGGAAAGTCTATCTTCATTGCAAAGAACATTTGCTCATTTTTTGGTATGATAATTAATGCATTGATGCTTGCTCTTTTTTGTTTCACTGCTTCATCAAATTACATTTTCCATCCTTCCTATGATATTGCCCCTAAGTATTCATCTGAAAATTAAAACTCCTTTTCTTTGCTCTCAATTGGCTGTTATGCTAGGAAATCGGCTACTGCTTGCTCCTTAATTATATTTTTTGTTACATAAGAGATGACAAATTCTTCCAATTATAGAATCCATCTACCTATTTTGCCTACTAGAAATGTTGCGGTCTATATATACTTTAGAGGGTTATGTTTGGCTACTACCTCTACTTTGTATGACTGAAAGTAGTGGTAGAGTTTTTTTGGAAACCCAAATTACCCCTAAACATATTTTCTCCACTTTTTCATACCTCTGTTTATATAAGAGTAGCTTTTTACTTAAGTAGTAGACTACATTTTTTACGCTAAACTTGTCTGCTTATGCAATGAGGCCCCATATAGAGGTTTCTTTTACTGTTAGGTATAAGATTAAGGCTTTCCTTAGTTTGGGTGGTTTCAGTGCTGAGGTTTGGTTAAGTACTATTTGATGGCCTCGAATGCCTTCTAACAATTATCATTCCAATTGCACGGTTGGTCTTTTCATAGTAGTTTAAATATGGGTTCACAAATAGATGTAATCTTGATTATAAATTTGCTGATATATTCTAACTTTCCTAAGAATCCTCTAACCTCTTTTTTTATTTAAGGATCAATAGGCATTTCCAAATTGCCTTCACCTTATCAAGATCTACCTTGATACTATTCTTGCTAACCATAAATCCTAACAACTTCCCCGATGTTACTCTGAAGATGCACTTCTTGGGGTTGGGTCTCATGTTGAATTAATCTAACCTTTGGAAGAAATATTTTAGTGCCTTGAAATGTCCTTCCCTTTCTATGAATTTAACTATCATGTCATCTATATAGACTTCTAACTCCTTATACATAATGTCATGGAAGAGTTAGGTGGCCATTCTTTGGTATGTTGCTCTTACATTCTTCAATCAAGAAAGCATTACCTAGTAGCAATAAGTTCCCTATTTTGTTTTAAAGGCCATTTTGCACTTATCTATCACTTTTATAAGGTTTTGGTTGTACCTCGAGAATCCATCAATAAAAGAGTACATGGATGCACTATCTACTAAAACATCAATATGAGGTAAAGGGAAGTCATCTTTAGGGCATGCCCTATTTAAGTCTAGGTAATCAATATACATCCTAACCTTTTTGTCCTTTTTTGGTACAAGAACAATTTTAGCTAATAAAGTAAGGAAGACTATTTTCTCAATTAACTTAGCTTCCAGCAACTTAATAACTTCTTCTTTGACTTTTTTAGCCCATTCTAGTCTCATTCTTTTGAGTTCTTAGTGGATTGGAGTAATGTGGTCATAGGTCGAGATTGCATTTTTAGCTACCTCTCAATTGGTGCTAGGCATGTCTTCATAATTCGAAGAAAAGATTTTTGCAATAGTCTCTCAAATATTTCTCTTTCCTTGGTAGTAATATCATGGACAAGTAATATATTTTTAGGATGTTCATTTGTACCAAGATTGAATAAGTTAGTTTAAATGAAATTAATGTAAAAAATGCTCATGTAATGATCATTGGAGTGCATGTTGCCATGAGGAAAAACATCGCACAAATAAGCAAACTCATTGTTCACTTTATTAGAAAGAAAATTGTTCACCTTAAAAAGGTTAGACAAATATAGTTCATTGACAAATAATTCATTATCTAAATTAGGTTTATCTTCAGCTGTAGTTGGGTAAATCCCTTTAGTGGTTATAATGGCTGAAAAGATCTCTTCCTCCTATTAAGCATGCTATAGATCTCTTGACTCCCAATCTATGACATCTGCAAAGATCTCAAATCTAGGGCTATAGCAACATGTTATCATTATTAGCTCTAGGGTCTTATCATACTTGGTTTTCTTTTGCTTCACAAAATAATCATTCAGGTTGTTTCCTTTTTTCTTTAGCCTATCCTTTAGACTTGGGTCATATCCTAACCCTTTAGTGTCTTTTTGGCTTTTGATCTCTAATGGCTCTATTATTCCCTGAATTTTTTTGCTTAAACTAGCACCTAGGAGGAAGTACATTCTCTTCATTATTTTAGACACTATGGGGTTTATGTAATCCTTATGTATACTAGCAACATGAAACCTATTGAATGATTGGTTCGTAATAGAAAGAGTAAATGCTATATGATCCACTTCAGCCTTGATCATGATTATACTACCTGTGACACCCCCTATTGGACTCTCGAAGAAACTCGACAGGTGATGCACTTCCCATCAGGTCACCTATCCTAAAATTACTCTAGGTCTGCACTATTTAACACTTATAGACTATTTTATAACTTTATCAGATATTGCTTAACTTTTCTATCTATTCCCTAATCATTCTTCCTTATGGTATAACAAACCTATAAAACCACTTAACACACCCTTTACATGCTTATAGAAAATTGGGCAGCACAATGGCTACTCGAGTGACATTTTGAAATTTTTTTCTACATGTAAAAACACTTTTAATATCATTATTATCAAATTTTCTCCTTTTAGACCCTTCTGGTCCCCTTAGTAACCTCATCACATATCAATAAACACTAACAAATCACATAGAGCCTTAGCCCTATAAGCATCAGAAAACCACAAAAAGAAACCATTTAGTGATTTGACATCAATTAGGTTTGTACATTAATTTAATTTAATTTAATAAGCCAAATTAGATAGACTAAACTTAAAGACACTAGACCAAGAGGGAACTGAAAAGTTATTGAGTGGCCCATATTCTGGACCCCGATTGCTACACCGACCCAGTCTGATAGCAGGGATTAGTTCACTTGAACCTCCTAATACCAGACAAGATATAGCAAGAATTAGTCTATAGACCTCCCAATATCCCAAACAAATCAACAGTAAGTAACTCTGTAGATAGCAGGGATCAGTCTATAGACCTCTCAATATCTAGATAATCATCAATAAATAACTCCAGTGGATAGCAAAGATCAGTCTGCAGACCTTCTAATATCCAAATAATCATCAATAAACAACTCTAGTGGAGAGTAGGGATTAGTCTATAGACCACCTAATATCTAACAATCACCAACAAATAACTAGCAGCTGCTAATCCCTAGTTGACCGGTCAACCCATCTAGTGTGTGTCTAACTAATAGGCCATCTATCCTTATTTATGTCCATATATTTACCAATCATCATTTTATAATATTTAGAAATGAATAATAGACAGTTATGAATTTATTTTGACAGTCGAAATTTGACCTAGATAGTTACAGGTCATTTTTGGTCCTAACGTACAGTTACAAGTTTATTTTTCTATGCCAATTTAGGTCACTTCCTTAAACATATTTAGGTCCACTTTAAGTTTAACCTAGGTCATTATCTTAAGTCCAATTATATCCAAGTCCAAAGCCATTTCTAGTGCATAAGTCAATAAGTCATTTTTTATAGACAGTTATAGGTCATTTTAGCATTTTACGTATACAGTTATAGGTCCAAAACATGCCTTTTCTTAGCATTTTTCCATGCCATTTGCATCCATTCTCACACATTGCCATAGGACTAAAGCCATATCAATTTGCAAATCTCATTTGGCCTTAAAAATGGCCTCAAATTCTTTCCATACAAGTTTCACAAGGTATCCTAATTTTAGGTCTAATTGCATGCCATTTTAAGTTCCATTTTAGGTTAATTTTACAATTCCATTTTAAAACATTTTCAAGTCACATTTTAGATCAATTTCAACATTAATTCCTTACCACTATCTATTCATTATCATGCCATATTACGCACATTTTCATTTATCTCGTGCTAATCTCACATCACACATTTCATGCTCAATATGCCATGCCATTCTCTCTCTCACACACACTATGCCATAACATGCACATCATGCCTACCTTACCCAACATACCTCTAAGCCAAAGCTTGCTAATGGTCATATACATGCTTTTGTTCACATTCAATAATGCATACACATATAATGGTATCATTCAACTATACATATACACACACACATCACATATCATGTAACTTAAGCCTTGACATGCCTCAGCCATACCATGAACACATGCCTACAAGCATTTTTCCATCAAATTCACCACCTATACATATAATTTTACCTCTAACATACCATTTCCCATCCAACACCCCAGGCTACCATGCCATACACACACTTTGCAACCTAAGGCACCTTATGGCACCCCTCGGCCACTCATGGAAACACCACTAAACATTCCTTTTCTCACCATACACATACACAATCTATTAAATTCCATATCATACACACTAATGGTCTCCAATTCCCGATCTAAACTAAGCCATAACACAACCCATTCACACACAAAAAAACCTTTCGGACAAAGTGAACCATCACCTTTCTATCAATTCCTTTCACCAATTCACCACTCAAATCATTTAAACCACACACAAATAACATTAACACAAGCTTAATTCATTGGTACACATACTTTAGCTACATAAACCTTAAGTTCCATACAACATTTCTACCCAAACCACACCTAAATTAACCATGGCATGCCTCAAATGCATTAAATTCACATACCTCACTAAATTTCGAAGCTTTTTCTAGACTTTTAGCTCATCAATTTCCTTATTGCACTCTACCATCACCTTGGCCTACACACACACATATATGCCTTAGAAAAATCCTTAAAAATTCTACAAGCTTCCAAATTAAAATCCAAAGACATAGGCACCCTTAGAAGAATGAAATCCTTTTAGAAAAAAAATAAAAATGAAGAAAACACACTTACACTTGAAATTGATTTTTCGCTCTCTCTTTATGTATACTTGATGGTTCTTGAATTATATAGGTCTCATGATGCCTCAACCCTTCAAAGGCTAATTGCTGCCTAGTGAAATTAATTTTTGGTGACAATTAAAGGCTGAATTAAGCTTCGAAAGCCATAAAAATGAAGGAGAGAAAGAGAGAGAGGTATCGAGTGGAGCAGAAGGGAAATAGGGAGGAAAGTGAGGTGGGTGAGTGGTATTGCCACATGGATGCTTAGCTAGCATAAGAGGGGTATTTATAGTGGGCATGGACAGCTCGAGTGATGACACGTGTCACCTGAGCTTCGCAAAAATGTTCGATTTCGGTTGAAACTTTGGGAAATTTTAAAAATTCACTCGGACCTCTAAAAATTGCTGCATCAATTTTAAAAATCCTCAATTGGGCCTATTTAAGGCCTTACAAAATCTTGGGTCAAAATTTCTTCGACAAGACAGTAACCAATTTCCTCGATATATGTGCAAACCTCAAAATTAAGAAAAAGTAGTAAACAACCTCGAAATCTAAATATTCCTTCACCAATGGCCTTAGGGGAATTTTTAAACTTCAGGATATGATATTTTCAGGTCTGTCCGGGCACATCCTGAGTCATTCCTGACCTAGGTCCATATGAGCCTATGACCCACTAGATTTTGACCTAAAATAATTTATTGACTCTACTAAATCTTTAAATAATGTCATTTTCATCATTTTTAAGCCCCTCAAAGTTTCATGATCAATATGCCTCACCTCGAGCCTCGTGAAGGTGACCCGACACTTCGGGCACACTTTTTAACACCTCCAAAGCTTGAAGATACTGTTCATAGAGCCTCGACTTAAAAGCATTACAATTCTTCCCCTCGTAAGAAATTTTGTCCCCGAAATTACCTAAAGTAAACAGTTGCGGATATTGACTTTTCATCTGCTCCTCAGGTTCCTATGTGGCTTCTTCTATGTCATGATGCTTTCAGAGAACTTTAACTAGGGGATGGTTTTATTTCTTAGTTGCTTCACTTCTCAAGCCAAAATCTTTACTAGTTCTTCATTATAGCTCAGATCTAGCTATACCTCAATATCTGTCACTTGAACTACATAGGAGGTTCTAATCTATACCTTCTGAGCATTGAACATGAAAGATGAATTTGTTGTAGTTCAGGTGGCAAGGCTAGTTTGTAAGCTAGTGGTCCCACTCTTTCTGTAATCTCACAATGTCTAATAAATCTAGGACTCAGCTTCCTCTTTTTACCAAATCTGAGTACTTTTTTCCATGGAGATACCTTTGAAAACACTCTGTCATCCACTACATATTCAATATCCTTTTATTTTAGGTCAGCATAGGACTTTTGCTTGTCAATTGTAGCTTTCAATCTTTCCTTGATAACCTTGAGTTTCTCTTTAACATCTCTAATCAAATCAACTCCTAATATTTTACTTTCTCTAACTTCACTCCATCACAGAGGAGTCCTGCACGTTCTGCCATACAGTACTTTGCATCAATTCACAACCCAATCCATTAAGTGAGGCATCACTATACACCACAAAGTCCGTACCTTATTCAGGTTGAATCAGGATAAAAGCTTCTATTAACATTTTCTTCAATTTGTCAAAACTTTCTTCACATTTTGCATTCCACTCAAATTTCACATTCTTTCTGATCAATCTTATCATAGGTGCTGCAATCATAAAAAATCCTTTCATATATCTTTTGTAGTATCTAGCTAAACCCAGAAAACTTTGTATCTCTATCACATTCCTCAGAGGTTCCCATTCTAATACTGCCCTAACCTTGCTGGGGTCTACTTTGATACCCTTTGCTGACACTACACGTCCCAAAAAAGCCACTTCATTTAGCTAGAATTTGCACTTGTTCAACTTGGCATATAATTGTTTCTCCCTTAGAGTTTGTAACACAGCCTTGAATGCTATTCATGTTATTCTCTGGTCTTAGAGTATACTAGGATGTCATCAATCAATACCACAACAAATTGATTTAGGTAGGGTTGAAATACTCTGTTCATTAGGTCCATAAAAGCTACTGGGGCATTACTGAGCCCAACTAGTATCACTAAGAACTCATAATGCCCATATCACATCCTGAAAGTAGTTTTAGGAATGTCAGCTTCCTTTATTCTTAGTTGGTGATACCCAGATCTCAAATCAATCCTAGAAAATAAACCTGCACCTCTTAGCTGGTCAAAAAGATCATTTGTTTTGGGCAAATGATATTTATTTTTCACTGTAACTTTATTTAGCTGTTTATAGTCAATACACAACTGGAGTGACCCATCTTTCCTTTTCACAAATAAATAGGGGCTCCCCAAGGTGAAGTACTAGGTCAAATGAACCCTTTGTCTAATAGATCTTGTAATTGCACCTTCAGTTCTTTCAACTTAGCAGTTGCCATTCTATAGGGGGTAATGGATATAGGAGCTGTACTAGGTTACACCTTTATCTCAAAATCAAGTTCTCTCTATGGAGGTAACCCTGGCAACTTATTAGGAAACACATAACAGAATTCAAAAACTATTAGAATTTGTTGAAGATTTAGAGTGGAAGTGTTGGTGTCAATGGCATGTGCTAGGTAGGCTTCACAACTTTACGGGTGAGTCTTCTTGCTATAATAGCTGAGATGAGATTATCCAAAAGGCTTCTCTCACCCATAACTATCATTTCCTATCCCTCTGCAGTCCGGAGGGTCAACTTCTTGTGTTTACAATCCACTATAGCTTGATGTTTAGATAACCAATCCATTCCCAAGATCACATCAATTTCATGGAAGGGTAACTGAATCAAATCAATAGGAAATAGATGTTCATGAATCACTAAGGGACAATGCTATACACCCAATTCACAGTCACACTCTGCCCTATAGGATTACTAACTTGAATGTCTACATTTACATGCTCAGGTTTCAGTCCTCTATCATGTGCTTATGTAGTGCATATATAAGAATGTGTATATCCTGGGTCTATTAATGCCAAAACTAGAACATCAAATAAGTGAAATATACCAGTAATGACATCTGAGGCTACTGCTTCTTCACGAGCCTTGATAGCATATTACCTCACTAGTGCACGAGCTTCTGATGTTGTCCCTTGACTAGCACTAAGCTGATTCCCTTTGCCCTATCGTTGTCCTTTACCTTGAGGTGCTACTGCAGATGCATGTGTACAAGCACCCTCTATTTGTCTCTAGGAGCACTATCTCTGGTAATGAACCCAGGCATCACAAGTAAAGCACTCTCCCTTTCTACTCAACCAACATTGTCCCCAGTGTCCCTTGTTGCAAGTATTGCAAGTCGGGGGTCTATTCCTATTAGCTGCTGGCCCTAGAGTACTACAGGCTCATAGAGGTAGTCGAGGTTTAGCTATAGAAGCCTATCCAGACCTCTATGACTGAGTCTGCCTCTGTGCCTAGTGCATTGATTGAGACTGTGACTATGCCTCTCTCTGTCTCTTTCTACCACCTGGGGCTACACTAGACTGCCCAGCAGTGAACAGTCTCTTCCTCTAAAAGAAATCATTCCTCTCCTATACCATTTCTTCAATATCATATGTAGATGCTACTAATACTGCAAAGTTTGTAACCCTCGAGTTAGATTGTAACGCCCGAAAACTTGAATCCTGTGAATAGTGTATTAAGGGCCCGAATGATGTTCCCCATGGTGTGGGTCATCATTCTAAGTTGGTTGATTGGCATATTGACCGTTGAACTTTGACTAGCCTGAAAATGGTTGAAACGAATGAAATAAAAATTTTAGCAGAATCAATAATTCATATTAGGTCATGAAACTACTATTTTTGGAGATAAAATGATTTTGGGTCGGGATAGCCTCAAGACCCAGGAATGTGCCTGAATGGTCTCGAAAATATCATACCCTGAACCTAAAAAATTTCACTGAGTATGATGGAGGAGGAATTATAATTTTCTGACGCCAACATATATTTTTTCTGAATATTTTTATTCTGACGAGTGAATAGTGCTAAAAAGTCAACTATTGACTTTTGATCGAAAAATTTTCATGGGCGTTCGGGACCCTGAGTGCAGATTTTTAAAACTAGAATGAGAATTTTTGGAGGACTAGAGAATATTTTACGAATATTTGAATGTTAAACCCAATCTATGGTGAATAGTGATTTTTGCTCCCGAAGTAATTTTGAGCTGAAATTTTGCAAGGGCCTCAGTGACAGTAATTGAGAATTTTTGGGACTAAAATGGGAATTTTTGGGGATATGTGGAATATTTTTGTGAATTTTTAGGCAAAAAGGTGACATAAAATGTACAAAATTTGTTTTATGGCCATTTGGCCCAATCAAAGGCAGCCAACCCAACCCATATAAGTTGTTCCACATATGTATATGTCCCATACACGTTCAGCCATCTTCCTCCCCATGAAAAAGCCTTAGGCCACCATCACCATGGGAGAAAACACCATTTTTGGTGAGTTTTCTCTCTCCTCCTCCACACAAAACTTCATGAAAAATGCATAAAATTAGGACCTCCATCAATCTTAGATGCTAATTCCTCCATCAATTTGAAGAAAGGAGGCCAAAATTGGGAGAATTCACACTTGGGTGAATAGTGCCCAAATGAGGTAAATGGCTTTGAATTCTAGTTTTTATTTTTG
>CANXYI011580269.1:0-10744 GCA_948208565.1 Hura crepitans | reverse complement strand
AACTCTAACTTTAAAAATTCACATAAAATCATAGAAAGCTCTAAATAGAAATCTATAAACATAGAAATTTTTAGAATTTCAAGGACTATGTGAACCTAAAATAAAAACTAGAAAAGGAGTACTTGCACTCAAAAAGGTCATTATTCACCTCATATACCAATCTTCCAAAAGTGAGCTTTTTAAGGCTAGATTTGAAATCTAAAGGTCATGGAGGCTTTAATCCATATAAAATATGTAAGATTTGGTGGTGTTTAGAGGTGGCTTTAAAGTAAAGTAAGAATAGCATCGGCTTCTAGGATTTTTAAAGATGACTTCCTCACACATGTAAAATGATGTGCATGTGTAAGGGACCCTTATATATTAGTGGTGGATGTGTTAGATCGCACCACATAGCAATCTAACAGTCTAGAAAATTAATGTTTAATCTTAAACTTTGTAAAATTTTTAAAATTATTTTAGATTTCTAAAAATAGTCACTTTTATTTTAAAAATCCTCGATTGGGCCCATTTATGGCCTCATAAAATTTTAGGTCCAAACTCCAATGGCAAATGGGTGTACTATTCACTCGCTATAATAAGAAATTCCAAAAAAATATCAAATGATGTGAAAATTTTAAAATTCCTTCACTAATGAACTCAATGAAATTTTTGACCTTTAAAGTGTGCTATTTTTAAGTCTGTCTGGGCACTTCCTAGGTCATTCCTAACACAACCTCATTTAAGGTTACTATTCACTAGTTTACTGCCTGAAATGAATTATTGGTTCTGCTAAATTTTTTAATTTTTTTATTTTCTTGCTCGTTAAAGTTTTAGGACTAGTACTAACCTTCACTAGCCTTACAAAGTTATCCCGGCTTCTTAGGAACACTATTTAAGCCTCAAAGGTACTAGTTATGAAACCTCAATCTATGGGTATTATAGAGTTTGTTAAGTAAGCATCTAGTGCTACTACTACTGTTGCTGCTCTTCATCCAGTAGTACCTTCACCAACTCAGCTAGAACATCAACATCTTCCTATACATAAGACTTATTTAGAGAGGATGATCAAGAATGGGGCTGAGTTTTTCAATGGAGATGAGTAGGAGGGATCCAACAGAGCTAAGTATAGGCTGGACAAGACCCTATAGATTATACAGCAGCTTAGATATGCTCCAAAGGAATATGCAGATTGTGCTACCTCTATGCTATCAGAGGAGTTTATGAAATAGTGGGAGACTATCATTAAACATAAAGCTCTAGAAGACTTCACATGGGAATTCTTCCTCAAAGAGTTCAAGAAGAAGTACATCATAGAACATTATATGGATTTAAAGAGGTAGGAATTTATAGACTTGAAGTACCAAAATCGATTGGCATCTAAGTATGAGAAAGAGTTTGCTAAACTCAGTAGATATGCCAGAGAGGTTGTTGCTATTAAAGAGGAGCGCTACAAGAGATTTGAGATAGGGTTGAATCTCGATATCATGCTTTAAATTCTTCCAATGAAGATCAATGATTTTTCTACATTGGTTGCTACCTATCAATTAGTGGAGTTGGTCCATAAATTACAAGAGAAGAGAGATGGCTACTAAAGAAAGAGGTTCCTTAGGCAAGGTCAGGGTAGTTTAGTATTAGCACTTGACAAGAGATAGAAGAATGAATAGTCCAAATAATCATAGAGTCAAAACAATCTTAGTCATATAGATTAGATCAAGGATCTAGAGCTTATTCTAAATAGAGGACTCAGGTATTTGATGCCCCTAGATCTATAGTAGGCAATAATTTTCTACCTTAGTATGGGACCTATCACAAGAGACGTAACGGTATGTGCTGGAAGACTAAGAGGGGAGTTTGCTGGGGTTGTGGCTCTAGAGAGCATTTGCAAAGAGATTATCTAATGAAGTCTTTAAACTCTTTTTAGAAAAAGGATAATAAAGACATTAGAGATAACGTTGGAGCCAATCAGAGGGATAAATTAGATAATAGAGCTCTAGCTAGGTCATATGCCATTCGAGTCTAAGTAGAGGCTCTAGATGTTATAGTGGGTACCTTCTAACTCTTTGATTTACTTGCTTTAACACTTATAGATCCAGGGTTTACATATTCATATACCTACATTGCACGGGCTTTAGATTAGGTTTTAGTGTCAGAAGACCTTAATATTGGCATTATGGTTAGCAACTTGATAGGACAACATATAGTTGTGAACAAAGTATATAGAGACTATCCTTTGTCAGTACAAGGGCATTCTTTTTTTTTTTGTCAACCTCATTGAGTTACCATTTCATGAGTTTGATCTTATCTTCAACATGGATTGGTTATCCAAGTATCATGTGATTATGAACTGGAAGAAGAAGTGAATTACATTCCAAGCTAATGGTGGCATAGAAGTGATAATTATAGGTGAGAGATTAGACTACATGTCTAATGTAATATTTGTAGTTATGGCTAGAAAGTTGATAAGGAAGGGTTGTCAGACATATTTGGCACATGTGATTAACACTAGTAGAGAAGAGCCTAAGGCAAGCAAGATACCAATTATAGTAGAGTTTGAAGATGTTTTTCCAAAAGAGCTACTTGGGTTGCTATCTAAACAAGGTTAAGAAGAAGGATGGTTCCTTGAGGTTATGTGTAGACTATATACAACTAAACAAGGTTATTATCTAGAACAAGTACCTTTTACCATGGATCAATGACTTGTGTGTTCATCTTAGAGGGGCAGGTGTCTTCTCCAAGATTGATCTTAGATTCAAGTATTATCACTTAAGGGTAAATATGGTAGATGTACACAAGATGGCTTTCAGAATAAGATATAGCCATTATGAGTTCTTAATGATGTCATTTGGTTTAACCAATACACTAGTATAGATCTTATGAATAGGATTTTTAGACTATTCTTAGATTAGTTTGTAGTAGTCTTCATCGACACCATTCTTGTGTATTCCAAGAATTGAGATGACAATGTCAATCTTTTAAGGACTATTTTACAGATGTTGAGAGATGAGAAACTCTATGTCAAGCTCAATACATGTGAGTTTTTGCTAAAGGACCTATCATTTTTAGGACACAAAGCATTAATAGAGGGTATCAAGGTAGATCCTAACAAGATTAAGGTTGTGATGGAGTGAAAGCCACCTAGGAATACTATAGAGATCAGAAGTTTTTTTAGGTTTGGTAGGCTATTACAGGAGTTTTGTCTAGAGGTTTTCTTTGATTATAGTCCCTATGACATGTCTTTAAAGGAAGAATGCTAAGTTTGTCTAGGACAACAATTGTCAAGAGAACTTTGATAAGCTCAAGAGCATGTTGACAAAAGCTCCTATTTTGGTAGTTGATTTTAGGGAAAGAGTTCACCATTTATAATGATACTTCCTTGAATAGGTTAGGATATGTACTCATGTAAGAGGGTAAGGTAGTTAGCTATGCTTTAAGACAGTTGAAACCTCATGAGAAAAACTACTCTACTCATGATTTAGAATTGGTAGCGATTGTGTTTGCTCTCAAGATTTAGAGGTATTATCTATATGGTAAGAGATGTTATATCTACATTGACCATAAGAGTTTGAAATATCTTTCCACTTGGAAAAGAGCTAAATTTGAGATAGAGGATATAGATTGAGTTAGTAAAGGACTATGATTCCCTTATTAACTATCATGTATGGAAGGCCAATATTGTGGTAGATGTTTTGACCAGGAAGCTTATATTAGCCTTGAAGGTGACGAATGCCAGTTTAAAGATGCTAGATGATAGGGGTTTGTTAGCAGAGCTTCAAGTTAAGCTTAATTTGTTGCAGCAAGTCAAAAATGCTTAGAAGGATAATCATGGATTTTAGAATTTTATAACTATGATTCTAGTGGGGAAGCATACTGAGTATCATATTAAGGAAGATGGATATATGTACTATCATGATCATTTGTGTGTGGCAGACAGTGAGGATGTCAAACAACAGATCTTGTAAGAAGCCTATAATGCTCTATATGCTATACATCTTAGTAATACCAAGATATATCAAGACTTGAAGATAATCTATTAGTGGTTGGGCATCAAGAGAAACATAGATAATTTTATGACCAAATGCCTTACTTGTTAGCAAATTATGGCTAATCATTACGTTCTATCTGGGTTGCTTTATCCTATAGCAATACCAAAATGGAAGTGGGACTAGGTGACAATGAAATTTGTAGTTAGGTTGCTTATAACTAGGAGCAAGTGTGATTCTATATGGGTTATGGTTGAAAGATTGAGTAAGTTAGCATATTTCATTCAAGTAAGGATGGATTTCTCTTTGGAGAAGTTGACAAAGATGTACATTGATAAGATTGTTTGGTTGCATGGGGTGCCATCTTCCATTATCTCTGATAGGGACCCCAGGTTTACTTTAAGAATTTAGAAGAAACTCCACAATGTTTTAAGGACCAGACTGAGTTTTAGCACTATTTTTCATCCGTAAACGGATGGTCAGTTAGAAAGGGTTATCTAAACTTTAGAGGATATGTTGAGAAGTTGTGTAATTGAGTTTAAACATAGTTAAGACCATTATTTGTCTTTGGTAGAATTTACCTACAATAACAGTCACCAAGCAAGTTTAGGCATTGCACCATATGAAGCCTTATATGGGAGGAGATGTAAAATACAATTGTGTTAGAGTGAGCTTAGTGAGAACAAGCTCATAGGGCTAAATTTGATTAAGGATACAGAAGAGAAAGTAAACATCATTAGAGAGAGACTTAAGGTTGCTTCAAACAAATAGAAGTCCTACGTAGACTTAAGGAGAAGGGATATTCAATATGATGTGGGTGACAAGTTTTTTTTGAAGGTATCTCTATGGAAGAAAGTGTTGAGATTTGGCAAGAATGGAAAGCTAAGTCCACAGTTCATTAGGCCATACGAGATAATAGAATGTGTGGGTCCATTAGCTTACAAATTAGCTATACCCTTTAAACTACAGTGATTACCATGTGTTCCACGTGTCTATGCTAAAAAGATATGGATCAAACACAACATGTGTTGTCAGTTGAAGAAGAGGAGATACGACTAGACTTGTCAAATGAATGAGAACCAATGAGTATCTTAGTTTAAGAAGTTAAGGAGTTATGGAATAAGACCGTGCCTTTAGTGAAAGTTTTGTGGTGATATCATGCCATGGAATAAGCAACATAGGAGAGCAAAGCTCAAATGAAGGAACATTATCCACACCTCTTTAATCTAGGTAATTTCGAGGATGAAATTTCTTTTAAGAGGGGAAGTAATGTAACATCCTAAAAATCTCAACATTTATGAATAGTACTTTCTAGGATGTATAGTGTTTCAAAGAACCCAAGTCACACTAATTGGACCAACAAGAAGTATTAAACATAAAATAATTTTAGGCAAAGTTTGAAACCAATTTGAAGTCATTTGGATAGTTAAAAACACAAAAGATGATTTTACGACAATGTCATATGTATAGTGACCTAATTTTAGTTGAACTGTAAAATATTAAATTTTTGCTCAAAAAATTCCAAGATTCATATAACTTGATACTTAAAAATTCCAAGTAGTCCAATGGCACTAGAATTGGAATTTTTAAACATCAAGAAGTATTTTTACTAAATCAGCTAAAGTTAAATAATTACATTTTTATTGGATTTTCAAGCTTTTTGAATGTGAATTTTTATGAGGTTTAAGAATAATATTTTAAAATATTATTGGGCTTTTAAGAGGTGGAAATTAAGGTTGAGATAGTGGAAAAAGAATTTTTAAAAGGGTTTTTAGAGAGGAATAAATATGGGCCCTTGATTTATAAGTGGGCTAATCATAGCCATACCTTGGATTATATAAAAAAGGAAAGTTTGGGGGCCATAAACACTATTCATAGTAGCCTCTCTCCCCCTCTCTTTTTCTCTAGTGGATGACACCACTCTTTGGCTCTATCTCCCCTTCTTTTCTTTTTCTTCCCTTGAAATCCTCCCCTAATTCATGATCTAAGATATTAAAGTCACCCTCTATAACCTCTAGTTAGTGATTGTAGTGAAAGATTTGAAGAAAAGTAAGAGATTTTACAGTTTTTACGATTTGATGAATAGTAACCAACTTTTGATCGGGTGAGAATTTTTGCAAACTAACATTTTTTTAGACTCTATAGGTGCCTAAGAGTGTGTTTCTAGGCTCATTTAAATTTTTAGATGTATATTTGATTTATTATGAATTTTTTAAGTTGAGCCTATTTGAATTCCTACACGAAAATGTGACCCGAACATCTATGGGAAATTAAAAGGTCTAGGCAAGTTTTGAAATTGTATTACAACCTATTTTGGTATATGTATTCATCTTAATATGTGATTTAACCATTTGTATGAGCATTAGTTGTTATTATTGCAATATGGAACAATTAATGCTAAGTAATAAATATAAATAATGATGGATATATCTATGGCATGATGTGTATGCATGGTTATGAGTGTATTTAGGAGTTAAATGGATGTGTAAGTGTATGTGTGTAGAAGCTAAATGCCTCATGTGAGTTAAATGTGTATATGTGGCTTACGTAAAGTAAAAGAAATAAATGTTTTACTTGATTATGTTGATGTGTATGTATTATAGATGGAATTGTGCGCTAGATGTGATATGGATCAAGTGTGAAATTTGATTTTATATATGTGTGAGAAGGGGCTGAAAGTGCATCTCTTGATGCATGTATGAGTTTGGTTATGTATGAGTTAGATTATAAGCTTATTATAAGTTCAATAAATAATAAGAATTTTAGGACATGATTATGTTGACATGAGTGAATTTTGGATTATATTTTATATGATGGTTTGAAATGTATTGTGATTATAGAAGTATTGATTTCTTTATAATTTATGGATATAAATGACATTATAGGTTTTGCTTATTGAGTGGTAAACTTTAATGGTTAAGTAAGGTTTATGGTTCATGTATGTTATTAAGGCAATGAACCTAAAATTTATGTAATAAGTATGAGACAATTTTGCTTTATGAAATGTTGATGTTAATTATGTTCAAGAATATTACGAGCATGATAATATGGCTAAAGGCCAATTATGATAAGATATTGAACATAAATGTGTTGAGTTTCTACAAGAGATAATAATGTGGTCAGAATGACATTAAATTGAAATAATGGAATTAATGAGTTTAATAATGTCCTATACTATTAAGCAACCTAGATTGGATAGGTTAACCAATCAACTAGGGAACTATAGCAGCTGTTAGGGCATTTATAGATGTAATTTTAGCCCACGGGCAATTGTTAACCTCAAGACATGATTTTAGACTTCAGGTCCTATGTCATGGGCTTTGAGTTTGTATATGATGTTTAAGTCTGGGTTGTGGACTACGGGTTATGTGCCTTAGATTCTGAAATTTGATTAATACCTTTAGGTTTTGTGTATGATCTTTGGATCAATTACGACTTTAGGGCATGTCTCATAATCCAATATATAGATAGTTGTCTCTTAGGTATTGGCATATATTAAATTGTAATATTATTTAAAATTTATGATATTGGTTAATCAAGACTTGGGATGAAATGAATATTGTTTGGTATAATTATGTGGTCCATTATTGTTAACTAATATAGTTATTGATGAAAGGTTAATTGTAACTTAAATATGTGATGTTATGAATTTAAAAGGTGATACCATGTTGATATGACTTCATGTTGAAATATAACCAGGTCATAAAAGTAGGCTTACATATATGCTTTGTTTTGCCATACAATCGACATAATTTTTGTATACATGAATAATGCAATATGTGTATGTCATAATCATAAATTAAAATAAATACACCACTATACAAAAGCTTAGTGCATCGTATTGTTTATGGTGTGTAAGTAAAAAGGCAACAGATTAGAGTCAAAGCCTTAGATCCATAGGAGATTAAGAGGCTATCCAATTTGGGTATTTTGAATCTCTTTTGTGTAATTTTTGTGATGTATATAATTAGATAGCACTTTTGTGTAAATATAAGGGATTGGGCCTAATTTGTATTTTTGGTAATTATGTTCTATAATAACTTATTAATAGATGATTTAAACTCTCTTTAAAAGTATTTAAATTGGTTGCATGATTGATGTTTTTAATGCATGCTTAAGAGTGTTGCTTTGTGTTGATGATAGAAGGTCAGATGGACCCGGTTTGAGTTGGGATGTAGTGAATGATGTTATAGAAGTGTTTTTCTATAGGCTGCTATTTGGAAAAGTGTTCCAGTATAGCTATTATATTGTTGTATTTTTGACACAATGACCCCTTTAGTATGCCTCATAAAATGTATTTTTGATTATTCCCTATTTTTATAACTTGAACACAAAAGAATATTTTAAATAAAGAAAAGTTTTAATTTGTATGGGTTTTTCTTATATGATTGTTTGGATATTGATAAACGTGCTGCTCGGTATTCGAGTTCGGTGTACAGAAGGGGTAGCAAGTGTCACATTTCTTCAAGTTAAATTTTTGGGATAGTGCCCTGTGCAACCATTATGCTATCGAATTTTTGGCACGATGGTTTTAAGTATTATAGCTGGTAGATATATATATTTGTGTGACTAAAAGATGAGGTTTTGAATTTTATTAACAGGTTAAGCTGTTAGATAAGTTTTGAGGTGTGTGAGTCTTCTTACTTGGGTCTGACAATCATATCGAGTAAGGGGTGTCACATCCCGAGTCAAATTGAGCAAAAACACATAATTATTGGATTAACTTTTCATAATATTAGTCTGCTATAAAATCTTTGTTTCTCATTTCAATCTATCTTAATAATTTCATTTTCACCTTTACTATTATCAAAATAACTCCCTTTTTATCCAACTAGAAGTGTTTTTTAGCCCTCAAAAAATTCTATTCACATCCTGGGAAATACTCTTCACAAAATATAGAGTTTTTTTTGGATGTTACAAATAGACACATATATTTATAAATATATATGTGTTTTTATCTAACTAAAATAAGCTAGTTATATAGGAATAAGAGAAGAAATGTGTATATGTAATGGAAATAGGATTTTAAGTAAAAATGAAAGTAAAGGAAAATAAAATGAGTTGAATAAATTCTCTATGAAAAAAATTGAGTAGAGATAGAATACAAGGAAAGTAATTAATAAAATTAAAGTGAAATTAATTATATAGAGAAATTATATATGGATTAAAATAATAAAATAGAAAAATGTATAATTGCAAGCATATTTGTTATAGGATATAATATTTAAATGTTAAATTAGAAAAGAATAATGTGAAAATATGAAAATATAAATTCATATTATTAGAAGAAATAAATATTTGAATATCATGAACAAAGAGAAACTCTCGGAAGTAAGTGATTAATAGCATAGGAAATAAAATGTATAAACTGAATAATTAAAGGACATAAAAAAACATGAGAAAAAAATATGTAACTAAACAAAAAGCAGATAAAATTATAAGATCAATAAAGGACTACATGACTTAATCTAAAAGTTTTGTAAAAATGGTGAGTACATGGATAAGAAATTCTTAAAGTCATAAATAGGAAATAATTATAGAAATGATAGTTGGCAAAGAAATATAAACAAAATGGATTCATGCTTTTATGCGAAGATCAAAATGTGTATAGAAAGAAAAAGGAAAGATATTGATTAAATGTTAAGTAAATGTTATAGAAAATTAGTAAATAAACATAATGCAAAGACTATTACATACATGTATTATTGTAATACAAAGTAATTACTAATTTATTTGTTATGAATTTATTCATATATGATTATAGATCTTTATGATTTTATATGAGTACCTTAAATTCTTTCTATATGCATGTTAATATGATTGATAGTTAAATGAATATGTGAAAACACATTGATATCGTTATTACACTTAAATTGCAAAATGCGATATATTAGATAGGGAAATAAGTATCATTGGATATTATAGATTAAAACATGAATGATTATACAAAATAATAATTTAGTAAGAGACATAATTATTCTAAGCCTTAATGACAAGATAGTTATGACTCAAGATAGATTGATCGGTCAACTAAGAAGCACTTGATCACATAGCTTTTTAGGAGAGTTTCACTCGTACCTATTTACTTTGGGCCCTACATGTGGTACTTAGGGAATCAATCCCTGCACATGTTACATGGGCACTCTAGTGCCACACTTGTTACGTAGACACTTTGGTGTCACACTTATTACATGTCCCATTATCCTGGCATGGATAACTATATAGGGTATCAAGGTCCACACAAGTCATATGTAAAGTAGAACTTGTAATGATCTAATAAACAAATACAAAGTAATATTTATAAATATAGAATAAACATAAGAAAGATTATTATGTTACATGTTTTTGATAGGTATTGTAACGCCCTTGTCACCCCCTTGCAGTTATTGTCCGCTTTGGGCCACTGCCCTTCACGGTTTTGTTCTTGGGCAAAGGGAAGGACTTCCCAAGTGGTCACCCATCTTTGTACAGCTTTGGTCCAAACACGTTTAACCTCGGAGTTCCGATGGAATCCGAACCACCCCTTTACCCAAAACGCTTCTATAAGGGAATGCGTCTTTACCATCTTCTCTCCATTCCGATATGGGATAGGAAGTCCTCCCCACCTTAGGACACAACGTCCTTGCTGTCATACTCATACTAGGGAGGGTCAGGCTCTGATACCACTAAAATTGTAACACGCCCTACTAGTTCTACCTGAACTGATAAGGTGTGTTACTCTGTAACCGTGTGCCTATAATTCGGGAGTATCGCCATCAAGTGCTACTAGACAACTTAAGACATTC
>CANXYI011580163.1:0-13316 GCA_948208565.1 Hura crepitans | reverse complement strand
TAGTCTTTGTAGGTTACAACTATCTTAGCTAGGACTTTTTTGGCATTCTTATTTGCTGCTTCAACTGCTCCATTGGCTTGTGGTCTATAAAAAGAGGATTTATGGTGCTGTATCTTATACTTCTATAATAGTGCCTTTGTTTTAGCCTGAAATTGAACACTGTTATCTGAGAGTATATGGTATAGAAACTCGTATCTACATATCAAATTCTTTTCTATGAATTTAGCCATCTCTCTTACTCCCAACATCTTAAAAGATTTTTCTTTGACCTATTTTGAGAAATAATCAATGGCTACCATAATAAAATGATGCCCATTCGAGGCTATCGGATGTATCTCTCTAATTATATCTATCCCTCATGCAGTAAATGGCTAAGGGGATGATAAACTGTGTAGTTTTAATATTGGCATACGTCTTAAATCCCTATACTACTTACACTTATGGCACCTCTACATGTATTTTGAGCAATCATGGTCCATAGTAAGCAAAAGAACCCTTGGCGCATGATCTTTTTAGTTAATTCTAAACCATTTATATGTGTGCCATAACACCCTGCATGTCTTTCTTCTATGACATTTTTTGCTTCTTTCTCCTCTAAATATTATAGCTAAAGACCATATGTTTGCCTTTTGCATAGGACCCCATCTACACTAATGAATTGATTTGACAGTTTCTTTAATACCCTCTTGTCCTTGTCTGTATCTTTTTCAGGGAAGTATTCATTCTCTAGGTAATTTTGGATGTCATAAAACCATGGCTTATCTTCTTTCTACTCAATTTCCATTATTCGCTCTATCTTGTAGCAAGGCTTTTCAAATTTGGAAACAATTACTGGTTTCTATGATTACACCTTTTAGATTATCAAACATAGAGACCAGGGTGGCCAATGCATCTGCTAATTGATTCTCATCTCTAAGAACATGATGAAAGGTGCACATTTCAAACTGTCTATTGATAGATGTCAAGTACTCTACATAAGGCATTAATCTTTCTTCACAAATGGTCCATTCTTTATTGGTCTGATACACTACCCAGAATGAATCCCCAAATACCTCAACTGTCTTTGCATTAAGGGCCAATAATGCTTCAAGCCTAAATATGCAAGCTTCGTATTCTGCCATGTTATTCGTAACTTTGTGTCTTAGCTTTTTAGCTAGCAGTAGCTTTTCTCCTTTAGGGATTATTAGAATTACTCTTACTCCTACTCCTTTACTATTTATTGCCTTATTGAAATACATCTGCCATCCTTAGACTACGATTGGGTTTATGTTTTTATCTAAGAATTCAAACTCCAACTGCTCACCTTCTAATGGATGATTAGCTAGAAATTCTATGATTGCTACCCTTTTATGGTTTTCCTTGTTATGTATTAAATGTCAAACTCTTAAAGTAAAAGAAGCCATTTACTCATTCTCTATATAAAAGATGGCATTGTCTGAAGATATCTTAATGGATTGTGTTTGGATACTACCTGTATCGTATATGATTAGAAGTAGTGCCTCAATTTCTTCAAAGCCCACACTACTGCTAAACAAATCTTTTCCACTTTTACGTATTTGGCCTCATAATGTAGAAATTTCTTACTCAAGTAGTAAATCATAAACTTAACCCCTAGCTCATCTCTATACACTACCATAGCCCCAATTGAGCTTTCTTCAATAGACAAATAGAGAATTAATGGCTTTTCGTGCCTTAGTGGTTGTAAAACTACTGGGTTCAACAGATATTCCTTGATTATGTTGAAAGCTTTCTGACAATTATCATTCCACTTAATTGGTTGGTTCTTTTTGAGAAGTTTGAAAATAGGCTCACATATGACGATGAGCTTAGAAAACCCTTTATCTCTTTTTCCTTCTTTAGAATTGGTATTTCTCTGATATCTTTGACATTATTAAGATCCACCACAATTCTTCTTTAACTCACAATATGCAATAAGAGTTTACTTGAAGTTACTCTAAAGACACAATTTTTTGGATTCAAGTGCAGGTTGTATTTTTCTATCCACTTAAAAAACTTTTCCATTGCCTCAAAATGTCCTTCTCTCATAGTAGATTTGATCATCATATCATCGACATATACCTCTACTTTTTTATGAATCAAGTCATCAAGGATTCTTATGGCCATCCTCTAGTATGTAGCTCGAGAATTCTTTAACCCAAAAGGCATAGCCCTATAGCAAAAGGTACCTCACTCCATGATGAAGGCAATTTTTATCTTGTCCACTATCCCATTTAGAATCTGATTATAATTAGCATATCCATCCATGAAACTATAAATTTACAAATTGTTGTGCTATCAACCAGAATGTTTATATTGCGTAATGAAAAGTCATATTTTAGGCATGCTTTATTTCGATCACTATAATCTATGCACATCATAACTTTTCCATCTTTCTTGGTGATCGGCACCACATTAGCTAGCCAGGTCGGATACTACACTTCTTCTAAGAACTTGGCTTCGATTTGTTTGTACACTTCTTTTTTTATCTTCTCTGCCCATTCTGGCCTCATTCTCCTAATTTTTTATTTCACTAGTTTTGCTTCTAGGTATGTGTAAATAGCATGTTCAGCTACTTCTCGATCCATTCTAGGCATGTCTTCAAAAGTTTAGGCAAAGACTTTTTTATATTTTTAGCATTCTCCCAAATTTAATTCTCTCTTCATGAGTTACATCAAATGCAATTAAGATCTCTTTAGGATTTTCATCAGTCCTAAGATTAAATGAGGTAGTATTGATTGAATTAATGTCAAATATGTTATGCATGTTGTGATTATCATTATGCATAATACAATTAGATGAGACACCACAAAAATAAGCAAAATTGTTCATCTTATTAACAAAAGAAATAGAAACATCATTATCAAAGAGCTCAAGTACATATAAATTCTTAAAAGGGTCTTCAGAAGGGTTCTCATCTTCCATTTTCTTTTTTCCCTTGTCTTAGAGCATGGCAATAGTCAAAATATTTTCTTTAGGCTCAACTTCCAGTTTGGCTAGGTTAGTCATCACTTCTTCATCCTAAAAGTCTGAAATGGCTTTTACTTCATTTGTAGAGCAATCAAACACATCACTAAAAATCTCAAACTTTGGCATAATCTTCCCCTTAATGATAGTTGACTCTGACTCTCCACAATAGTTGACATTTCCCTCTGCTTGAACAAAACTCTCTTCTAGTGGTGGGATGCCTCTTCTTGTCTTTTTTTGGCTCTGAAGTCTTTGTTGTGTATCTTAACCTTTTTTGATCCTTCTATCCTTATAGCTGAATGGTTGAGATTAAACCATTTGAAGCATGTCCCAAACCAGCACCAGGTAAATGGTTCATCTTTTTTATCATATTTGCCACCATAGGATCATCCTCTTTTTCTTTTGAAAAGATCCCAGCAATATGGAAACCATTAAAAGGCTAATTAGTTATATCAAGCATCAAAACTTGATTATCCCTTATAACCCTAATTATCATTATCTCATCATCATGGGGGATTTTTATCATCTGATGTAGTGTCGATAGAACCCCTTCTAGCTTATGGAACTATGGCCTTCCTAAAAGTAGAGAGAAATTCACAGGGATGTTAAGTACTGCAAACTCTATACCATCTATAATTACCCTCATCTTGACCTTGACTTTAAAAGTCCCATATGGCAATCTCTTAGTATTGTCATAGGCCATAATGGTGAGTTTGGACTAAGAGATCATTGAATCTTTAATCCTATACATAACTACTACTTTAAGCGAGCACATATTAATTGATGACCTATCATCAACCATTACACATGCCATGTGTTTACCATTGAGTTCGGCTTTTATTTATAAAGGACAGTTGTGATGATGCCTTTCAGGTGGAAGATCTGTATTAGAGAAGTTAACCATTACTTTTCCTCTTCTTTTACCATTGCCACTAGCTCAGATGGTGATATGGTTGTTGAAACTATTGTAGCACATAAGGCTTCAACCACCTTTTCTCGATGAGAAGATCACTGATGCAATAGATCTTGGATTAAAATCTATGTAAGAGTTTTCTTCAGTAACTTAATCACTGCATCCTTTTCTTTTTCCATAATTGGGGGAATTAGCTCCTTATCTACCATAGGCATTACCTGACTGCTTTAGGTTACTACTTTGATCTCTCTTTCCTCACTCGATTTTTTCTCTGAATCTAAATCCACCCATAAGTCCTAGACCTATTCCTCTACCTCACTTTCACTATCTGTAGCCCATATATCCGTCAAACAAACTAAGCTCTGACTTGATTCTGCCCTTCTCTCTATTACTAGGTTGTCGTTTCCATATAAGTCTTGAACCATATACCATTTTGGCATGCCCGAAGTGACCATATTGACAGGTGGAAGGACATTTGAATAAGAACCTTGATCCTTTTATCTTTTCTCTAAATTAAGGATCTATCTTAAGTTGATCAAGTCTTGAATTCTATCTCTCAAAGTGTGGCAGTTATATATATCATGGCTTGTATACTGATGATACTAATAGTACAAGTCTGATTTTTGATAGGGCCGGCCTTCATTCCTGGTAGGTCTAAAAGGAATAGGTTTAAGTTTTCCTTCTTCTTGGAACCATTTTAGGCACCAAGCAAGTGATTTGCCCAAATTCAAATAGTGCCTAGCTATAGTAGACACCTTAACAGTCTTACCAAAATTGGTTTTACTAAAACTCATTCCACTCATGCTTCTAGTATTTGAATTCCTTTGGTTGTTAAACCCTCTTAAACTTTTCTTCTGCTCATTGTGCTTTTCTTTTAAGTCTATCGCTATATCCTTCAGTGATTCCCAGTCTTTTAACCCTTTTGCTTTTAACCCATCTTTCAAGTACAAGTTAGCATTCTTAATTAACATGCAGATCTAATATGATGTTTTTAGCTTCCTCCTTATCTCTAGAACCCTAGACCTCTATCTTGATAAGTACCTTATGAAGGTCTCATTAGACTTTTGCTTAAGCAATTTGAGGTCTTTCTTTGTAACCTTCACATGAGTGTTACAATCATACTAGCTGATGAAAGCTTCTGTGATCTTTTCCCAATCTTATTTTACTTTCCTTTTCAGCCTATGATATTAGTCAATTGCTCTTACTTGTAGTGTCAGGCTAAAATAAGCCACCTTTTTTTTGTGCTAAGCTCAATGCCATACAAAATTATTGCATACTACTTGACATGGGCCCTGGGGTTAGCTGTCTCATCAAACTTGGATAGCTCTAGCATCTTGAATTTAGATGGTAATATCTCCTCAAACTTTAGGGTGAGTTTATTAGGGTTTAGTCCTTTACCCAAGGTGATAATCCTAGTCATTGCCTTCACTTTCTCCTTTAGCTTTTTCATAGTGGCATTCTCAAATCTCTGAGGTAAAACCAAGTATTCACAAAAATCATATTCCAGGTTGAAGTATTCAACCTTTTTATCCTTCCTTCTAGAACCTATAACTTCTTTCTTAGTGTTAATTCCCTCAGAGGTAGTAGCAATCTTCCCAGTGGGTGTTGCTACTATATCTTCACTAAGTGGTGATGAATCAGAAGTATAAACAACATTAGCAATTGCCCCTAAAATCATGAACATCATTCTTATTTTGAACTCCTCGAACTTTTGGTCCATTTTGGCTTTAAAGTTTGTAGCAGAGGATATGCTTTCTCCTTGTCTTGCTATGTTTATTAGATTGTAAGTCATAGAGATAAGTTCTTATTTAGTTATTCTTCCATCTATCCCTCACACCCAAGTGGCTTGAGGATCTATGATGGTTGTAAGATAAAGGGTTAGAAATGATGAAATGCAAAAAAGTATATAAATGCATGAAATGTTGTTGCATTTTAATATGTACAATAGTGAGCACAAGCAAGAGCCTTCCAACATTATCACTTCCCACATAAGAGGTTAATGTGCTCTTTCCTAAGAAGGCTTACCTATGAGATATCGGGGGCCCCTAACAAGTTTGAATAATGAACAACTGATAGTTGAACATTATTTCTCTCATAAAAAGAGTGCATGTAAGATATTTGGCCTATATATGTTGGATATGTTCAATCAAGCCAAAATGAGGGGTTTAGCCCATTCCAGTTAGAAAAGGCCTAATGGGTTTGATAGCATTTTGAGATAATTACGCCATATTTCACATATATTAGCCCACATAGTACATAATACATCAATAACTGGGGTACCTAAGGGAAGTTGCTATTGGTCATTACATAGGCTAATGGTTAGGTCAAGCAAGTTATGGTCATCCAAGCATAGTCCCTTCATAATATGTCTATCTCATTATAAGCATAAAACTGATTGGTTCACTATTTTATATACCTTAAAGGTATGAGGCTTGGTTTTGATGCCACCTCTAACAATCTTCTAATTTATGTGAAATTGAGTTCATGCTTCGAAATGACATCAGGGTATAAAAGGGATGCCTAACTTATTCTAAGGCTCTAGCATGTAATGCAATTTTGAAAAAGAATAATATTATAAATTAAAAATATGAAATTACATATTAATTTGAGGTACTTTTAGAGCATGGTCTTATGGTATCCCTAATGGAGTTGCCACTGTTTGTATCCCATCTTTTTCGAGGCTAATCAAATCGAAATAGCTAAAGACTCAACTTAAATCTCACTCCTTGAGTCTTAAGGATAAGAAGAAAATTAGAGGAATCCTAAGCCATTCCTATTTGATTAGCCTAGAAAGAGTGAGTTAGGCACCACAAGGTAGGAGTCGCCACCCAACTAGAGTTGGGAAATACCTTATAGGGCTAAAACTAGAGTGGTTCGAAACCCTACTCTTATTTATACCTCAAGTTAATATGGAATTTTGATTTGAGTTTATAATATTATCTTTTTTCTCAAGTAGGTTTTACAATTAAAATAAATCATATATTCACATAGAAGGAATCACAAAACATATTTATAGAAATAAAGTGCTTGAAATTAAAAATATCATGCATGAAATCGAGTGATTTATTTTGAGAACTTTGGTTCTCGCATGTCAATTTTAGAAAATAGATTTTATTATCGTGACTTTTATTAAGGAAAAATCAAAACCCATTTTATTTAAAAAATACCAATTAATTAGGTATAAAATGATTTTGATTATTTTTATAACATGTAAAAATTATTTTCTACCTATTACAACATTCACGGAATATATAAGAAAATAATCAAAATAAAAATAGATTACATAGCAATTACCTAAAATACATTCTAACAAAAAAAATTACACTTGAAATATCCTAAAATACAATCTAAATAAATAAAATGAACAATGATAAAGAGAATAAGCAGGAGAAAATAAAGAGCAAAAATAAAAATAATATCAACAAGAAAAAGGAATAAAAATAAAAGAAATGGCAAAGGGCTACTCCACTGGTGTTCAATGAGATGGTAGAAAGAAAGGATAATCAGGTCTTAATAAATTAAATAACACACATCACAACAAAATTATAACATTAGCATGTGAAATAAAAAGATGAACTAAAATAAAATGAATTAAATAATCAAATAAATACAACAATAATATTGTATAAATAATAAATTATCACATCTAACTAGTAAATGGATAAAAGAGAAAGAAAGAAAAATAAAAGAAATAAGAGAAAGGTTGGTCGACCCACCATGTATATTTGCCATTATAAAAATCTCAAAAAGGTTGAAAATTTGTGTAGAAAACCTTCAGGAAATATGAAAACTATGTTTGGAAAGCATTTTTTTAAGTTTTTGGTGGACATATATTGAGGAAAATTGTGACACCCTCTGATGGATTCTTGAAGAATCCCAATAAACGGCACACTTCCTGCCAGGTCACCCATCCTAAAATTTCTCCTGAGGTCATTCGCTTAACTTTTACCAATTTCACTCTAGATTATTCTATCTGGCTTTAAAATCACTTCTTGCCAGGTCACCCATCCTAAAATTTCTCCCGAGGTCATCCGCTTAACTTTTACCAATTTCACTCTAGATTATTCTATCTGACTCTAAAATCACTCTAGTAAGTTCTTGTACTCCATTTAGGTTAAAATCAATCCGGTTTAGCCATTATTGAGGAAAATTGACTCTGCTCAAATGTTACCTAAAAATTCGGCAGATAATGGCTGCCCAGGTTTTGTCCCAAAATTTGCAAAAGCCTATTTAAACACTTCTATAAGCAATTCATCACACCTTGACCTATCTGGTCCCCTATAGTTAGCCTAACATTAGCCTATGCATACATCAGAACTTAGGCCTCATGCCACAGATAAAATATGCAAACATATAGAGCCTCAGGCTCACATTAATAGCACATTTCAAACATGATCACACATTCACCAAAGGACATATATAAAAAATACTTGATTTACATTAGCAAGTTATAATCACTTAATTTACTTTACTGTAACTAGTTTAGCACATCTGTGATAAATGTCTAAAATATCCTTTAGCTTGCATCTTATCAGAACTTAGGAAATACTATCCTATTAGGCTTAATTCTCAAGTTTATAATTAGTCTATTTATTTACTTAATTAAATTCTCTGGCCCAACTAGGAATACGATACTTTAAGACACTAGATTTAGAGGGAAAATAAATTGGTATAGTTGTCCTCATTCTAGACCTATGCCGCTCCATCGGCCTATGTGCTATAATGGAGATCAGCCGTAGCCTCCCTAGACACAATAAAAATAACTGTGTGCTATAGTGGAGATCAGCTAGTGGGCCTCCCCCACCATAAATAAATACTAATAACTAGGTGACATAATGGAGATTAGTCCATAGACCTCTCTATCCACTAATAGAAGCCATCAAGAACTGAGTGACATAATAGAGATCAGTTCGTAGACCTCTCTAGCCACCAAAAAACTAGCAACAATAAAACTCTAAGTTGATCGCTCAACCCATTCAATGGGTGTCTAACTAATGGGCCATGTAGCTTAATTTAACTTCATTTATTAACCAAAAATATTCTTATAATATTTAAGTGTCAAAAACAGACAGATAGAAATTTTATCTTATAATTTGAAAATTTATTCAGACTAGTATAGCCACTTTTTGGCTCTACTAGGTAAAGTTCCATAAAAAAAATTTTGTCTATTATGCTCAAAAATCAAAGTATCTTATGGTATAATTTATCATGGCATTTCTACTTAAAAAGTTTATGCTTTCTAGTTTAGTGACATTTTTGGTTCAAGTAGAGGTTAATTGGACAGTTATAGGTTATCTCGACCACTTTTAGAGTCACTTTCCTGGGACTATTTTAAGTCCAAATTAAGCTGAGTTTTTAAGGTTCCTTTTAGTATTTGACTGGGACTAGGTCAACTAAAATTGGGTCAAGTCCATGGCCAAAACATAGGCATCAAAGCCACTAAAACTAGGCCAACTCCATGGCCAAAATCTAGGCACAAATGCCATCTTTGACTGGGCCAGTTCTATAGCCAAAATAGAGTTTGATTCTAGCCTCTTTGAGGCATAACTAAATTTCAATTTATTAGCTTATTTGAAGTCACTTTTAGGTCACTATCTTAGGCTTTAACCATATGTTTTAGACCAAAACCTTCTTAGCTATTTCAAGGCACCTTTCAAGTGTACATTGTTATGTTAATATATCAAATACATCATTTAAAATTCATGATCATTATAAGCCAAGTTCATAGCTAAGATAATGCATGTACTAAATACTTTTACAAGTTACATTACAAGCTATTTCATGGCAACAATCAAGCTACATTATTGCACTTACTTAATATTTAACAACTTAAAGTTCCCATTTAACATGCCATGACTAATCCTCTCGGGTACTTAGGAGGAATGAACTTAGATTACATTATTTTCTATATGATTACCATATTCAATCATAATTACATGCCATGGTCTCACTTATGGTCATATACATCCCACTCTAAGCCAATTTAGCTAAGATGCAATATCACATTTCCTTGAAACCACTCAACATAGCTCACGGGTACAAGCAAAATACACATTTTATGGGGATTTCTTTACCTAAATTCACTTAGTTCACATCCTAGCATGGCAAGCACACACTAAATTCATCTTAGGTAGCAAATTACTCAATCAAACAAAAATGGGTAGCAAATTCTAGCAAGCACTTTAAGCTAATTATGCAAACACTAATATTAAACCTTCAATTCTAACAAAACTTCCAACTTAACCAACATCACAAATGAAGGAATCAACCTTGGATTTACAATTCTAGGCATCCTAACTCAAGGATCCCAAACCTAAGCACCTATACACATGAAGAAAGGGCTGAAAGTCCACTTACATGTCTCTTTGAAGATGTCAATCCCATCTAAAGTCATGTTGCTAGCCTCATTCTAGCTTCTATAGTACTCTTGTTCTTCCCCTATGACCCACTAATTGCCATCTAATGGCCACTAATTCATTATACACACACATATATAGATCTTAGCTATGATTTAGCATCAAAAATCACCTAAAAAGCCCAAAGAATAAGGGAGATACAACCATAAACTCACCTTGTTGTCATGGTTTTGGACTGTTTTGAACTAGTCCTCTTCTTTGATTTTTTTTCTCCCAAACCATAGCTCCTTTTGGCCTAATTCTCTTTCCTCGCGGTGCTTAACATCTAGAAGAATTTTTAGCCACTAGAATCAGCCCATTTGGCCACCAGAACAGAGTGTTATGGCATGAATAATAGAGGTCTAGCATCGAAAACTATGCAGAAGGGGGGAATATTGATTTTGTTCTTTACAAGTGAAAATCCAATTGTCATGGCTTCTTTGCCATTTGGCACGTGGGCTCAGCCACTTGGCAGTGTTGTGGGCCCCATCTTGAGGCATCAAAGTGGTCTTGATAATTCTCAAACCATCCCAATTTTTCTATAAACTTTAAAAACTCATAGAAATTCACTCAGACCTTTAAAAAATTACACTATTTGTTCTAAAATTCCTATTTTAATCCCTTCTACCTGCTCGTAAATTTTTGTGGCCAAATTCCATTGATAAGGCAATTTTCAAACTACCTCGATTTATGTGCCAACATAAAAAATTATGAGATTTTACAAATAACCTCTGATTCAAAAAATTCTTTCACTATTGGAATTATTGTGATTTTCTAGCTTCAATGTCAACTATTTTTTGGTCCGTCCGGGCACATCCTAGGTCAATCTCAGCTAGAAAAATTTTTATTGCCCTGATGGGTAGCTTACAGCCTAAAATGAATTGTTGATTTTGCTAAATTTTTAAATTTTGCCTTTTTCATCATTTTTTAGCCTCTCAAAGTTTCATGACCTATGTCATTGCCTTGGTCCTTGTGCAAGTGACTCGATACCCTGGGTGCACTTCTCAGACCTTGTGGCACTATTCACAAAGCCTCAAGACATGGGTATTACATTTCTTTGCCTCTTAATAAATTTTTTTCCTAGACATTACCTAAAGCAAATAAAGTAGAATACTGAGCTCTCATTTGCTCATCAAGCTCTCAAGTAACTTCCTTTGTACTTTTATACCTCCATAGCACTGTAATAGTGGTATAGACTTATTTTTGCCACATTCTCATTTTACGATCCATACTCTACACTGTTATCATAACTAATATCCAGCTATACCTCATTAGCTGTCATATAAGTCATAAGTAGCTGATCTAATATGTACCCCTTGAGCATAGAACTTAAAACACTGTGTATTGCTATATCTCAAGTGGAAATACAAGCCTATATGTTAGAGGTCCTAACTTTATCAATACTTTCATAGGGTCCGATAACTTGGGACTCAATTACCTTTTTCCCAAACCTTTGCACCTATATCCTTAGAAAGACTCTAGAATACTTTGTCTCTACTAAATATTCAGTAGTCTCCTGCTTCAAGTCAGCATAAAATTCTAGTTTAATGATATTGCTTTCAGCCTTTTTCTAATTTATTTCACTTTTCTTTAGCCTTTTTAATCAAGTCTACTATGAGGACTTCTTGTCTCAAATCTCACTTCAACATGAAAGGTCCTGTATTGTTTATCATACAATGCTTCATAGGGGTCCATTTCCAAAATAAATTGGTTACTACTATCATAGGCAATCTTTGTCAAGAATACATACGTATGCATTTATCAAATAACCATAAGCTTTTTAATACTATGATAAGATATCTATATCACCCTCTCTAACTGTCCATCAGTTTAAGGATGATAAACTAGGTAATGAGTTAGTCTAGTACCTAAAGCTACTGGCAGCTTTTCCCAAAATCTAAGAGTAAAACAAAATCTCTATCCACATGACAATCACTAGCACAACATGAAATCTGATGGGCTCATCACCATATAGTCTAGCCAATCTATTTAAAACTAACCCATTCTAATTAGGTAACTTAGACTGTCTAGATCATCTGTCAATAATTATACATATAGCCCATCATATACCTTTAGTTAGCAGTAACCCATCACAAAACTTAGGGATAACTTTTCTCATTTTCACTCTGATATAGCTATAGGATGCAACAATCCAGAAGGATTCTAATACTTAGCTTCTATCTATTGGCCTAACAAATACTTAATATCATACTTTACTACATTTCTTTCCATAACAAGCCATCAAGAAATAAAATTTCCAAGCTTAAAATTTTTTTCTCCTAGAATTGCTGGGATGAGGAGACTAATGTATTTTCTTAAACATTTGCAACCTAGATCCTCTGTAAAAATGCACATGATTTATTCTAAAGAGTCCATTACTTACTTACTATCATAATGACCCTATGGTCTTTGCTTATTTAGCTTTGATAATTATCTGACTTCACTTGCAAGTCAGCTACTACTGCCTTTGTGAAATAATTAGTAACCTGACATTCATAATATCTCTAGGTCATCATAATTTTCCTATACTTAGCTTCTACTATTACAATAGCTTTCACTAGTAAGTATTCAATCAGGTCCTTAAAATCCTAAATCCACTCTACCTAGCTCCTCTATCTTAGGTCCCTTCTCTTGAGTAAGGGATATTTCAAACTTTAATGATTTGTATCTATATAACATTCCCTTTCATACTGATAATGCCATCATTTGTTTTAACACAACTACAATGATAACTAGCCCCAAATTAGGTGTAAGACAATCCTTCTCTCATGGCTTCAATTGTCTAAAGGCATAAGCCTCCACCTTATCATATCACATTAACATCTAACAAGCCATTTACTGAAGCACCCTAAACATAACAAGGTTCTTACCTTATTCAAGTTGAATCAGGATAGGAGCCTCTGTCAACCTTTATTTCAACTTAGCAACTATCTTGACATTGATTATTCCACATAATCCTTATACTCTTTCTAATTACTCCAGTTATAGGAGTAATAATGATGGAAGTCCTCTTACAAACCCTCTGTAACATTAACTAAGCCCAA
>CANXYI011580105.1:0-18357 GCA_948208565.1 Hura crepitans | reverse complement strand
GATGTGCTTTGACTGTGTTATATAATTTAAATGAATAAAAGCTATGTGAATGGATGTGTGGCCAAATGAGTACAAAGGAATGCATGTATATGTATGACATTAATAGGCATGTTAGAGATGATGCATGCTCATGTATGTTTTTAGGTGCATAAATGGGTATAAAATGAATTATGTATGATAAATGTATGACGAATGGTAGGACGTGAGGCTTGGTTGTCGAATAACTCTTATTGTATATTTGATGGTGTATGTTAGACTATTTGAGGAATTATAACTTTGAATGAATAAATGATGACTATTATGGTAGAGTATGTCTATAATACCCCCTATCAGATTTCTAAAGAAATTTGACAGGAGATGCACTTCCCACTAGGTCACCCCTCTTGCAATTGCTCCAAGGGGAAACTCCTTAACACTTATAGGTTATTCTAGAACTTTATTAAGTTTTGTATAGAATCTCAGTCTAACCCTTAAACATGTGCATATATGATGTGATAGACTTAGAAAACCCATTTACAAACACTTTACTTACTACAAAAAATTCTATAGCATAACAACTACCTAGGGATATACCAAAATTTTTTTCACCAGTTAAAAGCACTTTTATAAATAATCATTCCATTCAACCTCAATCTAGACACTTTCAGTCCCCTAAACAACATCAGAACACATCAATCACACATAAAGAAACATACACACAAGGCCTTAGGCCCAAAGTTATCAAACCTCAAGCAAGCTAGACAAATAAAGCACCTATTTATATACATCACATCCACACTTTGTATATACAGACATAGCAACTTTTAAGCATGTTAATCCATACCCTATAGTGCTTTACATGAATGCTATCTAATAGAACAAAAGGGAAAAAATTTATGTACCCTTTAATAACTACACTATTACATAGCATGATCTTCCAGGTTAGGTCACTTATCTTTGCAACCTGTGCACCAAAACACTAGTACACTGAGCATTAAACTCAGTGGTGAATTTAAAGTATTTAAAACATGTTTTATGTAATGAGCCACATGCAGTGACAACATGATATTCAAAATGCAGTGTGTGGGTGATATACCAGGTAATTCATGCCATTTAGGTGGTATGCCATTTTTTACATAATAATGACTAAAATGCCACTGTGTTAAGTTTAATTAATTAATCATGCAATGATTTGTCATTTATTAAAATTTGGATATTAATTCTATTTAATTTCTTAAGCCTGACTAGATAGACGACACCTAAGACATTAGACCAAAAGGGAACTGAAAAAATTATGTAGTGGCCCATATTTTTGACCTTGACTACTACACCGGCCTAGTTTGATAATAGGGATCAACTCACTTGAACCTCACAATACTAGATAAGAGATAGTAGGGATTAGTCTATAGACATCCCAATATGTCAAACAACTTAACCACTAATCATAATATGGATAGAAAAGATCAGTCCCTAGACCTCCAAATATCTAAAAAATCACAATAACCTTCAATGGATAGTAGAAATCAGTCCATAAATCTCCTAATATCTAGATAATCATTAATATCACACACTTTTAAAAATAGTAGGGATCAATCTATAAAAACCATTAAATAGCAGCTGTTAATCCTTAAGTTGACCAGTCAACCCATCAAGTGGGTGTTTAACTAATGGGTCATTTAACCTTATTTTAAGTTCATTTATTTATTGATCATCATATTATAATATTTAGAAATGAAAAATAGATAGATATGAATTTTAATTTAACAGTTAAAATTTGACCTAGATAGTTAAAGGTCATTTTTGGTCCTACTAAGATAGTTATGGGTCAATTTTTTAGAATTATTTTAGGCATAATTAAGTTCATATCAAGTTTTTTCTAGGTCATTATTTTTAACCATTTTTATCCATGTTAAAATTTCATTTTAGGTATAAGTCCCTAAATTAATATTACGGGACAGTTATAGGTCATTTTCTACTTTTGCATAGGCCATTTTAGGTCTAAATTAAGTCCTTTCCATGCCATTTTTTATGACCATATGCACTTATTTCCATAGACTTTCATAAGCCTAAAGCTAAGCTTAAATATATAACTCAAATAGCCTTAAATGATGCTTTCATTTGATTTCACATAAACATTATAAAGGGTCCCAAATTAAGCTACCATTGACATGTATATTTTAATCCATTTTAAATTCAATTTTTACCATGTTATTTTATGCCAATTTCAAGTTCCTTTTTCAACCATTCCCTAACATTAAAATCTATCTCAAATTCCATGCATTTCATACTTTATTATCCATACTTATTCACCTAATTCATGCCAAATATACATTACACACATCATGCCAAAAGTATCATTCTAATTACACACACAGATGCCATGCTATATCTTACTTTTCATGCCACATTTTCCCTTGCCTACCTCTGAACCAATGCTTTTAATAGCCATATATATGCCTTTCTCCTTATTCAAGCACACAGACACATATCCTAGCATCATACAAGCATGCTTATGCACACACAATGCCATTATCATGCAAATTATGCCTTATATATGCCTCAGCCACACTAATCATGCACACACACAAAAGCTTTATTAATTGAGTTTATCACCTTCACCTAAAATGCCATCACCAATAAGCCAATTCCCATAAAATTTGCCATGCTAACTTGCCATACACCTAGCCTACATGCTAAGCCAACCTCTCTATCAACTAAGGCCTATTATCAACACTTCCAATTCTCACTAAATATAGTTACAATTTATATATTTCCATGTCAAACACCTTAAAAATCATGCCAAAATCACCTTAAACAAGCCATACACAAACCACACACTTACACCTACCTCTTAGCCAAAAGAGGACTTAGTCCTTCCATTCATTCTTTTTGACAAATCATCATTCCAATTATACATTCCATACATAATTATCATAAATACATGTCTAATTCATAATTGCATATACCTTAACCATAATTGCCATCATTTCCATAAAAGGTTTCTATACCTCTTACATACAAATTCCAAGTCACATGCCTTCAATGATTTAAATTCACTTACCTCTCTAATAAAAGAGACTTATTCTTCACTTTAAGCTTGCAAAAGGCCCCTATTTTCCCTCACTTGGCTTCACCTTCCATGCACGCCTCCCTTCTTTCAAAAATTCATAAAAAATCCTATAAGTCCCTAAATCAAATTCTAAGATTATAAGAACTGTTAGAATAGCAAAATTCTCTAGGAAATAAATTAAAAAATGAGGAAACACTAACACATCAAAAGTTGGTTTCCAATACCCCTTTTATGTACACTTGAGCATCCTTAAATTTCTTTCAACTTTAAGGACTTTTATGGCCTTCAATGCCTTTAAAAATAAATTCACAACATAACTATAAGATCTTTTTTTCTAAAAATTAGAAAGAGAAAAGCATTCAATAAACCATAAAAATGGTAGGAGGAAGAAGAAAGTGGCATCAACTGCAAGAAGGAAGAAAGGAAGGAAATAGGTGGGGTGGTAGGGTGCTCCTACCAAGTGGCTTTCTCGGTGGCAACATGAAGTTTATATAATGGCTAAGGTGGCATTAGTGGGGCCACATGCCACTCTAGCATCCTAAAATTACTCAATTTTGGTAGAAATTTTAGGGAATTATTAAAAATCACTCTAACCTTTAAAAATCATTGTGTTTGTTTTAAAAATCCTTGATTAGTCCCATTTAGAGGCTCATAAAATTTTATGACCAAATTCCCTTAACAAGATAGCTAACCAACTGCCTCAGTTTATCTATAAAACCTAACATTAAAGAAAAGTTGCAAATGACCTCAAAATTCAAAAATTCCTTCACCAATAGACTAAAGGGAATTTTTGACCTTTAAGGTATGGCATTTTTAAGTCTGTCCGGGCACATCTTGGGCCATTCCTAGCTCGAATCCATCTGAGCCTATGGCCCATTAGATTACAGCCTAAAATAATTTATTGGTTCTACTATATCTTTAAATTAAGCTAATTTCAACATTTTTAAGCCTTTAGAAGTTTTATGACTAGTATACCCTTCCTCGGGCCTCGTAAAGGTGACTTGATACTTTGGGAACACTTTTTGAGCCTTAGAGGCACTGTTCATGAAGCCTTGACTTAGAGGCATTACAATTCTTCCCCTCTTAAGAAATTTTGTCCTCAAAATTACCTGGAGTGAATAGATATGGATATTGAATCTTTATCTGCTCCTCAGGTTACCAAGTAGCTTTCTCTACATTATAATGCTTCTGGAGGACTTTAACTAAAGGAATGGTTTTATTCCTCAACTACTTCACTTCTCGAGCTAGAATTTGTATTAGTTCTTCATTGTAACTGAAGTCTATTTATATTACAATGTCTACTATAGGAATTATATGGGAAGGATCTGATTTATACCTTCTGAGCATTGAAATATGGAACACATCATGTATCTATTGTAACTTAGGAGGTAAGGCTAACCTATATGCTAATGGTCCCACTCTCTCAGTAATCTTATATGGTTTGATAAATCTAGGACTTAACTTCCCCTTCTTTCTAAATTTGAGAATTTTCTTACATGGGGATACTTTTAAAAATACTTTCTCACCCATAGCATATTCAATATCTCTCCAGCTCAAGTCAGCATAAGACTTATGCCTAGCAGTGACAGCTTTCAATATCTCCATAACAACTTTAACTTTTTCTTCTACATCTCTGATGAGATCAAGTTTTGAGATCTTGTTCTCTCCAACTTCACTCCATCACAATAGAGTTCTACACCTTTTAACATATAGTGCCTCATAAGGTGTCATGCTCAAACTAGCTTAATAGTTGTTATTATATGCAAATTTAGCTAAGGACAAGTACTGGTCCAAGCTACTTTTAAACTCAATGGCATAGCTATACAACATTTCCTTGAGTACCTGTATCACCCTTTTTGATAGTCCATTTATCCGAGGGTGGAAACTTGTACTATAAGTCAACTTAGTACTCAGTGCTTGATGCAATTTCTTCCAAAACCTAAAAGTGAAATGAGGATCTCTATTTGAAATAATAGACATAGGTACACTATAGAGTCTAACAATTTCATCAATATACAAATTAGCCAGTCTATCTAGACAATAATCCACTCTAACTAGAAAAAAGTGAGCTGTCTTAGTCAATCTTTCAATAATTACCCAAACAACATCACACTTATTCTTGGTCATAAGCAATTCTATTACAAAATCCATGGTCACTTTTTCCCACATCCATTATAGTATTGCTATAGGGTACAACAATCTAAAAGGGACCTAATGCTCAGCTTTTACCAGCTGGCATGTTAGATATCTAGCAACATATTATGCTACATCTCTCTCTTCATACTTAACCACCAGTATTGAGACTTTAAGACTATGTACATCTTTATACTACCAGGGTGTATAGAATAAGGAGCTTCATATACCTCCTTCAGTATCTGTAATCTCAAGTTATCTTTACTAGGTACACAAAACCTACCCTGATAATGCAGACGTCAATCTTCACTCAACTTAAATCATGTTGCCTTCCCCTCTTTAACTTTACCCATAATCTGTCCTTCCTTTTATCTATTGCCTGAAATCTTGTTTCATCTAAAGTTTAACTAAAATGGCATCTTCCTCTATATATTACAATCACACATTCATGGCTTTTAAGGTTACCATGAATTTTCTACTCAAAGCTTCTACTACCATATTAGCTTTCCCCATATGGTAGTCTATCAAATAGTTGTAATCTTTTATCAGTTCTAATCACCTTCTTTGTCTCAAGTTTAGCTCTCTCTACATAAGGAGATATTTTAGACTTTAGTGATCTATGTAAATGTAACACTTCCCACCATACAAATAATGCCTCCAAATTTTCAAAGCAAGAACAATGGCAGTTAACTCCAAATCATGAGTAGGGTAGTTCCTCTCATGTGGTTTCAATTGTCTCGAAGTATAAGCTGCCACTTTTCCTTCCTTCATTAACACACATCCTAAACCATTAAGTCAAGCATCACTATACATAACAAAGTCCTTACCTTGTTCGGGCTGAATTAGGATATGAGCTTTTATTAACATCTTATTTAGCATAGCAAAACTCTCTTGACATTTAGCATCCCACTCAAACTTCATATTCTTTTTTATCAATCTAGTCAGTGATGTTGCAATAATAGAAAATCCCTTCACAAACCTTCTATAATACTTAGCTAAACATAAAAAACTCCGTATCTTTGTCACATTCCTCAGAGGTTCCCATTCTAACACTGTTCTGACCTTGTTAGGATCTACTCTAATACCTTCTGTTGACACTATAGGTCCCAAAAAAGCTACCTCATTTAACCAAAATTCACATTTACTCAACTTAGCATAAAACTATTTCTCCATTAGAGTCTGCAGCATAACCTTAAAACGTTGTTCATGTTCTTCTTTGGTCCTAGAATACACAAGAATGTCATAAATGAATACAACCATAAACTAATCTATGGTAGGGTTGAAACACTCAGTTCATTAAAATCCATAAAAGCTACTGGGGCTTTAGTAAGCCTAAATGGTATCACTAAGAACTCATAATGCCTATATCAAGTCCTAAAAGTAGTTTTAGGAGCATTAGCTTCCTTTATTTTTAGTTAGTCATACCTAAATCTCAAATTAATCTTGGAAAATGCACCTATACCTCTCAACTGGTCAAAAAGATCATCTATCCTGGGTAAAGGATACTTATTCTTTATTGTCATTTTATTAAGTTGTCTATAATCAATACACAATCATAAGGAATCATCTTTCTTCTTCACAAACAAAACAGAGGCACTTTAAAGTGATGTAATGGGTTTAATGAACCCTCTTTCTAACAGATCTTGCAATTGGACCTTTATTTTTTTTTAACTCAATAGGTGCCATCCTATAAGGGTTAATAGACAATGGAGTTCTATTAAAATACACCTTAATCTCAAAATCAAGCTCTCTCTATAGCAGTAACCCTAGAAACTCTTTAGGAAACTCAAAAACTATAGGGATATGTTCAAGAGTTGTGGTAAAAGTACTAATATCATTAACATGTGCTAGGTAAGCTTCACTCCTTTTTCGAATGATTTTTCTTGCTACAATAATTGAGATAAGATTATCTAGAAGATTTCTCTCACCTACAACTGTCATTATCTGTCCCTCTATAGTCTGGAGGGTTAACTTCTCATGTTTGTACTCCACTATTGCCTGATGTTCAAACAATGAATCCATTCCCAAAATCACATCAAACTCAAGGAAAGGTAACTTAATCAAATCCACAGTAAATAGATATTCCTAGATTACTAAAGGACACTGCTTATATACCTTATTCACATTTACACTCATCTTATAAGATTATTGACTTGTATGTCTATATTCAGATGCTCAGATTTCAATCCTCTGTCATATGCTTGTATGGTGAATACATAACAATGTGTAAATCATGGTTTATAAATGCAAATATTGGAATATCAAATAAGTAGAACATACCAGCGATGACATCTAGGGCTGCTGCTTCTTCTATGGCCTTGATAGTATATTGCCTCACTATTGCATGGGCTTTTAAACCTGCCTCTTAACTAACACTAGGTTGATTCCCTTTACCCTACCTCTATCCTCCACTCTAAGATGCCACTACAAATGCCTGAGTATGGGCACCCTTTGGCTATCTCTGAGGACACTCTCTGATAAAAATCACTAAAACCATAAGTAAAACATTCTCCCTTTTTGCTTAACTAGCACTGCCTCTAGTGTCTCTTGTTACAAGTATTGCAAGTCGAGGGTCCATTCCTGTTACTTGCTAGACTTAGAGAACTAGTAGCTTGTAGAGGTGGTTAAGATCTAACTATAGAAGCTTACCTAGATCTTTGAGACAGTGTCTGTCTCTATGCCTAGTGCACTAATTCAAACTAAGATAGTGCTTCTCTTCTTCTCTTACTACCACTTGAAGATGCACTGGCCTGCCCAGCAGTGAATTGTCTCTTTCTCTGAAAGAAGTCTTTCTTCTCCTGTACCATCTCTTCTATATCATATGTAGATGCCACTAATATAGCAAAATCTGTCACCCTTGAGTTAGCTATCTGCATACTCAACTCTATATTCAACCATTTTAGAAATCTCTTACATTTCTCCACTTCATTAGGAATAAACTCCTTAGTATATCTGATCAGTCGAGTAAAATCCTTCTCATACTCTGACACTATCCTTCTACCCTATCTAAAATTCAAGAACTCATGCCTCTTCTTATCCTTTGTAAGAATCTAGAATATACCTCTTTCTAAACTTTGTCAAGAAGAACTCCTAGATGAGATTTGTCACTTTCTTCCTCTTCTTAATAGTATCCAATTAATAGAATGCTTTTTCCTATAGGAGAGAATTTATACACTTCAAACTATCTTCTTCTAAGCACTCCAACTATTCTAGGATTCTAAAAGTTCTCACCAACTAGTACTCTGCTCATAGTGCATCATCCTCTTTCACACCTAGAAAATCCATAGCTCTCATCTATTTAATTCTCTTTAATGGTGTCTTTTGTTAAGGAGCTAGTGGTGGTAAAGTTACTAGAGCTAGTAGAAGACGTGGAGCAGTAGCTACAGAAGTATGTCTGAACATATCCACTATCTATTGTAATAGTGTTAGGGATTCTCATATCTGTGGTTGTGGCTGGTATGCAACATCACTAGGTTTTGGTATGCCTGCATTGCCAATTTCCCCCTATATAGTTGTAGGGGCATAACTAGCCACTTCCTCTCCCTAGTCCTCAGGTACGTGATCACTCATCTTGCTCGACTACAATAAGAAATAGAACTTATCAACCTTATAACAATGTAGCAGTTTAAAGAAAACACCCTTAAACATTAGCACTCATGTAAGACACCTAGGAACATGTAACTTATGCTTTGATACCACCCAATGTGACACCTTCTACTGGACTCCTAAAGAAATTTGATAGGTAATACACTTCCTGTTAGGTCACCCATCATAGAATTGCTCAAGGGGTAAACTCTATAACACTTATGGACTGTTTTGGAACCTTATCAAGTATTGCTTAGAATCTAAGTCTCACCTTTAAGCATGTGTATATATGATATGGTGGACTTAGAAAACCAATCTACAGACACTTTACATGCTACATAAAATAAGGTAACATAATGGCTAGCCGGGTGACATACCAAAATTTATTTCACCTATAAAAGCACGTCAATAAATAGTAATACCATACAACCTCCATCTAGACCCATCTTGTCCCTCAATCAACATTAGCACACATCAATCACACATCAGACATACACACATCAAAAAAAAATACAGGGCCTCATTTCTATAGTTATCAAAACATCAAACCAGCTAAATAGACAAAGCACCATATTATATACATCAAATCTATTATTTATATATACAAACACAACAGTTTCTAAGGATGCTAACCCACACCCTAAAGTGTTTTACATTAGTGCTAGCTAAAGAATACTTAAAAGAAAGACTCTATTTACCCTTTAAGAATTATGCTGCTACACCGAACGATTTTTTAGGCCGGACTACTTATCTTTGCAACCTATATGCCAAAACAATAGTATGCTCAGCATAAAAATCAACGGTGAACTTAAATCATTTAAAACATGTTATATGCAATAACACACATGCAATGATAATATGATAGTCAAAATGTAGTGTGTGGGTGATATGCCAGGTAATTCATGCCATTCAAGTGACATGCCATTTTTACATAATAATTACCAAAATGCCATTGTGATAATTTTAATTAAATTAATCATGTAATAATTTGCCATTAATCAAAGCTTGAATATTAATTCCATTTAATTTATTAGGCTCAACTAGATAGACTACACTTAAGACACTAGATTAAGAGGGAATTAAAAGTTGTGCAGTGGCCCACATTTTGGACCTTGATCGTTGCATCGGCCTAGTCTGATAATAAGGATCAGCCTAATACTAGACAAGAGATAGCAGGGATCAATCCATAAACCTCTTAATATCTCAAAAAGCTCAACCACCAAATCATATTATGGATAGTAAGGATTAGCTCGTAGACCTCTCAATATCCAAAAAAAATCACAACAAACTTCAATTGATAGTAGGGATCAGTCTATAGAACTCCTAATATCCAAATAATCATCAATATCATACACTTCCAAAGGATATCAAGGATCAATCTATAAACCTCCTAATATCTATAAAACCATAGAAACCATCTAGTAGTTGCTAATCCCTAAGTTGACCGATCAACCCATCCAGTGGGTGTCCAACTAATAGCCCATTTAACCTTATTTTATGCTCAATTATTTACTAATCATCATATTATAATATTTAAAAATGAAAAATAGATAGTTATAAATTTTATTTAACATTCAAAATTTGACCTGGACAATTACAGGTCATTTTTTATCCTTTCAAATAGTTACGGGTCAATTTTTCTAAAGTACTTTAGGTCACTTTTGTATGCATAATTAAGTTCATATTAAGTGCAGTCTAGGCCATTATCTTAATCTAATAATGTTAATGTGAAATATTCATTTTAGATACAGGTCTCTAAATTAATTTTAAGGGATAGTTATAGGTCATTTTTCATTTTTTCATTGGCCATTTTAGGTCCAAATCATGTCATTTTCATGTTTTTTTTAGTGCCATTTGCACTCATATCCATACACTTTCATAGGCCTAAAGTGAAGCTCAATCATATAACTTAGATAGCCATAAAAGAGATTTTAACTTGTCTCACATAAACATTATAAAGTGTACTTAAATTAAGGTACCATTTACATGTAAATTTTAACCCATTTTAAAGCCAACTTTACCATGCTTTCTAAACTAATTAAAAGTTCCTTTTTGAACCATTTCCTAACCTTAAAAGGTATCCCAAATTCTATACATTTCATGCCTTATTACTTATGTATATTTACCTAATTCATGCCATTCATATGTTACACAACTCATGCCAAAAGTTTCATGCCAATCACACACACACATGCTATGTTATACCTTACCTTTCATGCCAAAATTTGCCTTGCCTATCTCTTGGCCAATGCCTCCTAATGGCTATGTACATGCATTCTTCTACATCGAGCACAAATACACATATCTTAACATTATTGAAGCATACTTATACATTCACAATGCCATTATCATGCAAACTATGCTATTACATGCCTTGGCCACACTAAGCATAGACACACACAAGCCATGTTCATCAAGTTCATCACCTATACCTAAAATGCCATCATGCTAACTTGCCATACACCTAACCAACTCACTAAGGCACCTCTTGACCAACTAAGGCCTAACATCAATACTCCTATTTTTCACCACATCAAAACATACTTCATGCATTTCCATATCAAACACCTTAGAGATCATGCCATAGTTACCTTAATCAAGCCTTACACCCACCACACACACAAACACCTCTCAGCCAAATGAGAATTTAGCCCTTCCTCTCATTCTTTTCATTAAATCATCATTCCAATCATTCATTCCACATATAATTAACATAAACACAAGCCTAATTCACCATTACAAACACATTAACCATGAATTTCTTCATTTCCATACAAGATTTCTCACACTTATTACATATGAAATCATACTTACATGCCTTCAATGCTCTACATTCACATACCTCTACAACAAGGAGGACTTTTCCTTCACTTCAAACTTGCAAATGACCTTATTTCCCCTTACTTTGCCTCACTTTCCATACACGCCACCCTTCCTTTGAAAAAAAAATCATAAAAAATCCTACAAGTCCCTAAATCAAATTCTAAGATTATAAGCATTCTTAGAATAGTGAAATCCTCTAGGAAATAAATTAAAAAGGGAGGAAAAACTTACACATCAAAAGTTAGTTTCTAACACCCTTTTATGTACACTTAAACCTTCTTGAATTTCATTGAGCTTTAAGGACTTCAATAGCCTCCAATCCTTTTAAAAATTAATTCACAACACATTAAGAGGATTTTTGGTGGCAATTAAGAAGAGAAAAGCATTCAAGAAACCATGAAATTATTGGGAGGAAAAAGAAGATGGAGTCAGGTACAAAGAACGAAGAAAGGTAAGAAATGGGTGGGTGGTGGGGTGTATAGGCCAAGTGGTATCTAGGTGTCACTATAAGACCTTTTATAGTGGCTAAGGTGGCATTGGTGGGGCCAATGCCACCCGAGCATCTCAAAAATTGCTCGATTTTGGTAGAAACTTTGGGAAATTTTTAAAAATCACTCGAACCTCTAAAAATCATCATTTATTTAAAAATCCTTAATTAGTCCCATTTAGAGGCTCATAAAATTCCATGGCTAAATTCCCTTGACAAGATAGCTACCCAATTACCTCATTTTACGTGTAAAATCAAAAATTAAGAAAAAGTTACAAACATCCTCAAAATTGAAAAATTCCTTCACCATTTGACTTAGGGGAATTTTTAACCTTTAGAGTATGGTATTTTTAGGTCTGTCTGGGTATATCTTGGGTCATTCTCGACCCAAATCCATCTGAGCCTATGGTCCACTAGATTACAGCCTAAAATAATTAATTGGTTTTGCTAAATCTTTAAATTAAGTCATTTTCATCATTTTTAAGCCCCTCAAAGTTTCATGACTAGTACACCCCGCCTCGAGCCTTGTAAAGGTGACCTGACACTTCAAGCACACTTTTCGATTCTCAGAGATACTATTTATGGAGCCTTGACTTATGGGCATTACACTAGTGATTTTTTTAGAGGTAAGCATGGGATAATCAAACTAATGGTATGGGATTTAGAGGCAAATGAAATCATTTGTAAGTGTATTCAATGAAATATATGCATATATGTGTGGTTGATTAATTTAAAGTTTATGTATGTGTGTGTATGGAATTATTTGATTTTATGTGTATGTGGTGTTTAATGCATGATTAAGGCATAATTAAGTTTTATGAATGTATATAACATGATTTAATTAGTTGGCCTAGTAAATTGAGTTAGTTGTGAAAGTTTGATAAATATGGTCTAAATGGATACCATTTATGTTAGTGATGGAATTATTGTACTTGTGTATAAAGAAATGAATTTAGTGGAAATTAATGGTATATAATTAATAATGGAAGGATATATGTAAGGTTTGATTGGATATAGTATCAAAAAAAGTGAAATTATTATATGTATGTGGAGTATAGTGACATGAATATATAAGTGTATGATTTTATGAATTATGCATGTTAATGTTTGAATTAAATGAAGGTAAATGCACTAAATTGATGGTTAAAAATGGTATTTAACATAATACGAATAAGATAGTTGAATGTCTAAAATTGATGTATATAGTAGGAATAAATTAGATTTAATAATAAATTTATTCTAATAAATTATAAAAAGATTGATTTAATTGGGTCGCAAATGAAATTGATTAAATTTAATATGTATGTTAGTCCCAAATTATTACTTAAGCAATTGTATGTGATGGTGTATAATGTTTAAGTATGTATGATTAGTGTTTAATTACATGTAGATAATTGGGTTAATACTGTAGGGTTAAATAAGTGAGGAAAATAAATGAATAAATGTTATATTCATAAAAGAAATAATATCATATATAAATATATTTAGCTATAATTGAATAATTATGTTAATTATCTATAAGTGTGTGTGTGTGTGTGATGTATAGATATAAATGTTAATATTTACTAAATGGACTTAATGGATATTTGACATAATGTTTAAAAAAATAAAATAAATAAAAATAAAATAAAATAAATATCTAAGTAAATTTATGAAATGGAATAGATATTAAATATGTAAATTTTATTATTAATGTAGTGAATTAGTTAAGTAATGTGATGCCCGTAAGTCGAGGCTCTGTGAATAGCACTTTTGAGGCTCGAATGAGGTTTCCTAAATGCTGGATCACCTTTACGAGGCCTGAGACAGGGCATACTGGTTATGAAACTTTGAGGGGCCATAAAATGATGAAAATGACTTAATTTAAAAATTTAGTAGAACCAATAAATTATTTTAGGCCATAATCTAGTGGGTTATAGGCTAAAATGATCTTGGGCCAAGAATGACTCGATATGTGCCCGGACAGACCTAAAAATGCCATACCCTAAAGGTAAAAAATTCCTCTAAGACCATTGGTGAAGGAATTTTAATTTTCTAAGGTCATTTTCCTTTTTTCCTTAATTTTAAGATTTCCACGTAAATTAAGGAATTAGTTAACTATCCCACCTAAGTAATTTTGATTTGAAATTTTACATGCCCTTAAATAGGCCCAATTGAGGAATTTTAAAATTGATGCGATAATTTTTTAAGGTCCGAGTGAATTTTTAAAATTTTCCAAAGTTCCCTACAAAAATTGAGATTATGGGGTGCTCGAGGTGACGTGTGTTACTATTCAAGCAACCCCAGCCCCACTATATAAGGTGCATATGAGTAGGGAGGGCCACCAAGTGACACCTCACCACCTACCAGCCACTTCTCCTCATTTCTTCCCCAAAGCCAGCCGATGCCTCCCTCACCAAAAGGCGACAATTTTTGCCCCAAATTGAGCTCCATTTCCACCAAAAATCACTTTAATTAGGTAAAAGTTAATCTTTGAAGAGTTAGGAGGCTATAGCCAACCATAAAATTCAAGAAAATTCAAAGGTTAAGTGTACATAGAAAGGGTAGCAAAAATTCAAGTCCTAGTGTAAGTGTTTTCTTTCCACTTTTTCTTTTTCGTATAAGGGGATTTCATCAATCTAAGGTTATCTATGTTTTTAGATTTTTAGTTGGAGGCCTATAGGATTTTTCATGATTTTTTATAAGTAAGGTGTGTGTGTATGCAGGCCAAGGTAAAGGTGATGTTCAACAAGGAAATTGAAGTTTCTAAAGTGTAGGAAAGACTCCAATTCAAGTATAGGTATGCAAATTTGATGTATTTGAGGCATGCCTTGTTCATTTTAAATGTGATTTGTGTGGAAATGGTGTATGGAAGTTGTGGTTATGGTGTGTAAGGAGTGTGGACTTGTGAAATGAGTTTATTTTGATGTTGATTATATATAATTTAGATGATTTATGTATTGAATTGATAAAGAGCATGGGTGGAAAGATGTGGTTCTAGTTTGGCCGAGAGGGTGTGTGTATATGTGTGTAGTGTTATGTCATGTGTATGTGGTGAATATGATGGGCAACGATGTGTGTGGCATGGGATTGGATGATTAGTGTGTGCATATAGTGAGAAAATGCATGAATATGGGGAATACTAAGTGTGCTTGAGAGGTATAGTGAGGTGTCCTAGTAGGTAGGTCATGTGTATGGCATGGTTAGATGATATATGTAATGAGAATTGGCATGGTTAGTATGGATATGAATGTGTATATGATGAAAATGGTAAGGAAATGTAAGTTTGGTAATGCACTTGTGATGGCCGAGAGGTGTAAGCATGGGTGATGGCATGTAAATGATGTATATTATAGGAGATAGTAGGGTTGGTATGGAAGTACATGTATATATGATGAATTTGATGTAATAATGTATGTGTAAGTGTGAACATAGTGTTGCCAAAACATGTATGTGTGTGTCATGGCATGGCATGCATGATATGATGTTTATACATGTATGTTTATGCTGGAATGATGATTTATGACATGTATGTATGATGAGCTATGGAAAAATGCATATGTATAACCATGTGCAAGCTTGGGTTGAGAAGTATGTATGCCGTGGTGTAGTATGGTAATTATGGTATGTAATATACATGATTAGCATGATGTCATGAGCAAATAATGCATGGCATGGAATTGGCATGAAGTATGTGAAACTATGTATGAAAATGTGGCATGTACTATGGCAAGTTAATATAAGGAAAAGGAATTAGGAATTGGGGTAAGAAATGGCTTGAAAATTTGCTTGTAAGGCATGTATAAAAAATGGCCTATAATTGTGACTTATAATGGTATGAAATAAGTTATGAATTAAGGACTTTGTGTATTTGATTATAATGGCAATGTGAGGCCATTGTGGATACCTCATTAAATTGATTAAAATAGAAGAAATTGTGGCCTAAAGTGTAATGACAATGTGACATGAATTGGTAGGGTAAAGTGCCAAGTATGCTGAGAAAAATGACATGTAACAATGTACTAAAAATGAATAATGACCTATAACTATCCTATAAAAATAACCAAGTGGGACTTGACTTATAAATGGCCTATGATTTGAACATAATTAGATCTAAATTAATGGTATGGAATGGACTTAAATTTGACTTAGAATTGCGTAAGAAATTGACCTAAAACTAGCTTAGAAAATATGACCTATAATAGTTTAGTAGGGAATAAAATGACCTATAACTGTTTGATTAAAATTCGATTGTGAAAAATTATTAATAACTGTCTATTAATTAATTATAAATATTAAAAAATGATGATTAGTAATAAAATAAATATAAATATGAGACTATTGGCCCATTAGCTAGACATATACTAGATGGGTTGACTAGTCAATTAAGGATTAGCAGCTGCTAGATATTTGTCTATTTATCATCCCAGGCCAGTGTCGTGGTCGAGGTCCACAAAATAGGCCACTGTACTATGATTTGATTATTATATTTGTCTATTTATTAGACCAGGCCAATGCAGTTGTTGGCATCCACATGATAGGCCACTACACTATGCTACTAATAATATGCCATTAGGAGATAATGATATATTTATTTGTCTAGTACTAAAGAGATCCATACCCTACTATCAAACCAAGTAGGTGCAGTGGTCGGGGTTAACAAGATGGGCCACTAGACTAGGGCTTGTGCGGAGCTCAAGGTCCAACATGCTGAGCCACTGCACAGTTTGATTTCCCTTTTGGTCCAATGTCTTAAAGTGTAGTCTATCTAGTTGGGCATATTAAACTAAATTAAATGGCAGGACCAATGCCAGTTAATAATCAATAAACTAAATAAAAACACAATAGTGGCATAATTATAAATAATTAAATTATGATTTTAATCAATTAAATTAATTTTATTATTATGAAATGGCTTCCATGTACTGCATCTATATATTCATAGCATGTTATTACATATGTATATCTATATGTGACATGTTTTTAATATATCAAATTCACCACTGAGTTTTATACTTAGCGTGCCAATGTTTTGGTGCATAGGTAACAGCAAGTAGTAGTCTAGCCTCAAGTTTTGTATAGTGTAGTAGTAAAGGCCCTGAAGGTTATTTGATTTTATATTGTTTTAATGGTTTTAATGGGCACTCATGTAAATATTATAGGTTATAGGGTTGGCAAGCTTAGGTTCTACTAGTGGTCTGTAATATTAAGTTAACCATGTGATATATATAAACATGCCTATGGATTTGAATGGTTTAATTTCTATCTGATATTGATAATTTAGGCCTGACACCCTTCATGATGACTAATTATGGTGATTGACATGTTAATGATAATGGAGGACTAGAAAGGTCCAGAATGTGATAGGAGAAGTGATTGATCTTATGGAAGTGATGAATTTTAGGATTAAATATACCCTGAAGAATATTGTCTAAATGATAGATTGAGGATTTAGGCAATATCTAATCAATATTAAATATTCTATAAGTGTTAAGGAATATAGGCCTTGGGAAATTTTGGGATGGGTGACTTAGTGGGAAGTGCATCGACTATCGGGTTTCTTTGAGAATTTTATAGGGGGTGTCACATTGGTTGGTATCAGAGCCTAAGTTAAATGTTTTTAGGTATTTTACATGAGTGCCTATGTCTAGGAATTGATTATTTTGATATGTTACATTACAATGAGGCTGATAGGTTCGGTTATTTTTATAGTTAAGCAAGATGAGTGATAGAGCACTAGAAGAAATAGTAGAGGAAGTGGCCAATTATGCTCCTACCACTATATAAGGAGCCGGTGGTGAAGCCATGCCTGAGCCTAGTGATGCTGGACATAGGCGACAACCACAAATATAGCCACAGACATAAGCATCCTTAGTGCTATTACAATAGATAGTAGATTTACTTAGACATAACACCACAACAATTCCACCTACTTTATCAGCTCTAGTTCCTCTACCTCTACCCCCAGTTGCATTATAAAAGACATACCTAGAGAGATTAAAAAAATAGGGGTTATGGATTTCCTGGGAGCTAGAAAAGATGAGTAACAAAAGCAGAATACTGGATAGAGAGGACATTGAGGATACTGAAATACCTAGAGCGCACATCAGAGGAAAGTTTAAAGTGCACTATTTCTCTTCTACAGGAAAAGGCAATCTACTAGTGGAACACTATTAAAAAGAGAAAAACACTAGTAGACCTTACTTAGGAGTTCTTTTAGGAAGAGTTCAGTAAAAGGTATATACCTGAATCTTATAAAGATAAAAAGAGACATGAATTCTATAAGCTGAAATAAGGTAAG
>CANXYI011580038.1:0-10285 GCA_948208565.1 Hura crepitans | reverse complement strand
TCCTTATGAGGCGTTATATGAGAGTCAATATAGAACTCCCTTACATTGGAGTGAGTTGAGTGAGCACAAGCTTATAGAATCAAATTTGGTCAAGGATGCTGAAGAGAAGGTGAAGGTCATCGAAGCAAGACTGAAGCTTGCCTCAGATAGACAAAAATCCTATATGGATTTGAAGAGAAGAGATATCAAATATGAAGTTGGCGATGAAGTTTTTCTCAAAGTATCTCTATAGAAAAAGGTGTTAAGGTTCGATAAAAAAGGGAAGTTGAGTCTGAGGTTTATTAGACCATACGAGATAATAGAATGTGTGGGTCTATTGTCCTATAAACTAGCTTTACCTTTAGAGTTACAGTAGATTCATAATGTGTTCTATGTTTCGATGCTAAGCAGATATAGATCGGACCCTTCATATGTTTTGACATCCAATGAAGTGGAGATAGACTAGACTTGTCGTATGAAGAAGAACATATTGGTATCTTATCCAGAAGGTCAAGGAATTGTGAAATAAGACTGTGCCATTGGTGAAAGTCTTATGGCGACATCACGACATGGAAAAAGCTACTTAGCAAAGTGAAGCTCAGATGCATAACAATACCCACATTTGTTTGAATTAGGTATGTCGAGGATGACATCTTTTTCTAAGAGAGGAAGAAATGTAACAACTCAAAAATCCTGAATCTCATGAATAGTACTTCCCAGGATGAATATTACTTCTCGAAACTCGAGTCGCATTAAGCATATTATGAGGAGTATTAATTACAAGAGAATTTTGGGCAAAGTTTGAAGCCAATCCAAAATCGTTCAAATGGTTAAAAATGATAATTAAGATTTTATGGTAGTGTCCTGTGAATAATGCCACAAGCAAAGCTGAACTATAAAATAAAAAAAAATTGCTTAAAATAATTCGAAAATATTACAACCTGATACTCAAATATTTTGAATAGCCCAATGGCTTTGAAATCAAAATTTTTCGAGTTCGAGAACTATTTTTACCCAATTTTTGGGACATAAAATGTATTAATTTTTTGGATTATTGTTGTAATTTGGGTTTAAGATTTTGGGAGGATTTAGGGATTGGATTGATGGAATTTTAGGGATAGGAATGGGGAAAATCGACTTTCCTATCGGTTATAATAATTTTTTGAAGCAAGAAAAAATTATTTGGTGAGAAAGAATAAATAGGGGGAATCTAAATTCCTCTCCCACACATCATAACTCACCATCATCTTCTCGTCCACACCTAAAATTTTCGTCCCCTCTCCCTCTCTTTTCTTCCTTTGATTTCTTTTTCCTCAAGTCGACCCACTCTGCAAGCTTATACTTGAATCGAAAAGGGTCTCGAGATGAGTCCATGGACACCAAAATCTTCAAAAATGTTGGAGTATTTTAACAGAAAAATCGAGAAGAATTTTAAGGTGAATAGTAACCTCTCGACCCTCGAATTTTTTGTTTCTTTTAATTTTATTTTTCTTGGGTTCTTTGGGTGTTGTAAAACACATATATAGGCTCGAAATATTTTTTCAATGTTTATATTATTTTATATTAATTTTTTTATTTTTGTACCCTTTTATATTCATAGGCAAAATGACAACCTAAGCCTCCTAAGGCAAGAAGAAGGCCTAGGCCAACTTCGAGTGTCCCGTACGACTTTGTTAGGTATGTGTAATCACCTTAATTTGCTTAAAATTTGAATAAAAAATGTTATTAAAAATTATGTCCATATTAGTAATAAATGTGATTAAATGCCTAAAAATGAAATAAATGCTATAAGTAGAAATTTATGATGAATGACATTATGCAAGCATGATATGTGATGGTTTAGTGTGATTATGAGTGATGAAATTGCAAGAATGTTGATATTGAGCTTATAAATGCATTATGCGGGTTGAAAATTGAGTATGCCATGAGTGTGTGTCGTATGCCTAGAAATGCATGTGTATAGTTATACATGATTTTAAACATGTGAAATGGATGTAAAGTATAGTAGAATGCCATAAAATGACTTGGTACATAAGAGCATGACATTATGCCTACTTGAACCAATATATGTGTTATTATCTATGCGCATATTCTTATCAATTAGAAAGTATCATACATGAATGAATGCGATGTGCTAATATGCTCAAAATGGATTTTTGACATATAATGGATATATATATATATATATGTGCTATAAATGCATGATGAGGTAATGTATGACCATTTGAAGCTAAATATTAGAAAATGCCATATAATGGTTATTTAAGTTGATAATTGTGTTTTTATGTGACATATTGATATGTTGTTGTGTTTTGATGCCATTACACCTTAGAAATGAATTCTATGGGGGTAATGGACATTAAAAGGGCTAAGTTGGCCAAGTGTGTATGTGTAAGCCATGTAAAGGTGCATATCTTCAGGTAGGTATAACATGTTTAATGATTCCTATATAGTTAGATAACCTAGTTTGGATAGGTTGACCGGTCAATTAAGATTTTAGTGGTTGCCAGCATGCCTTTGGGTATAACACCTGCGGGCCATTGATTTACATGCCAATAGGCATGAAAGCCTTCAAGCCTAAGTTTGATCATGCATTTGAGGTTTTGAGAGCTTTTAGGCCTAAGATTGTGTGCCAATGTGCATGATAGCCTTCAGGCCTAAGATTATATACCTAAAGGGTATGAGAGCCTTTAGGCCTAAGTTTTATGCATCTACAGATGTGAAAGCCTTTAGGCTTAAGTTTATGCATCTATGGATGTGAGAGCCTTCAGGCCTAAGTATACGTACCTATAGGTACGAGTGCCTTCGGGCATAAGTAATTCTATTATCCAATAGTGGTTAGTTATCTTATTAATATGGGCATAAGTTAAATAATTAAAATGGCTTAAAAATGGATAAATTAAGATTATATGTTAAATGACCATAATTTATGACATATAGACATAGTGAGATCAAATGAATCAAAATTAGTCTTAAGGTATCTAAATGTGTTTATTTTCATTAGTATGGCTATAAATGGTGATTATATGTTAATACAACTGAAAACAATAATATGGACAGTTATGATGTGCATATATGAATCTATGTGTTCATAAGGGTAATTATAACCTGAAAAACATATATGTCATTATTCTTTGCAATGTATGACTATGGTATGGTTTCTTACAAGTGTTATGATAATGATTTAAAATATGTTGTGCTTTATGGCCTATAAATGATTATTATATGATATGTGTGATTTTTGGCATAATTGATATTTAAATATTGCTGAAAATGTGTATGTTTATGTGTAAGTCACCGAAAATGCATGTTGTGATTATTAAATCTAAAAATGGCTCGTGTGCATTTATGGATATGTTATAACTAACCCTTTTTACAAGTTTAAGTTATTACACCACTAAGTTAAAGCTTAGCGCATTGCTTGTTTGCGATGCATAGGTAATAGGGCAGCATATTAGAGCCAAAGCTTTTGCATATCAGGAGACACGAAGATAACCCCTACATGGATATTTTTGTACTCTTTTTTGTAATAGTGATGTGATGCAAATGTAATGGTTAATAGTTAGTGTGCTCTTATGATCCCGGAGGGATTAGGTCTAATCTGTGTTTTGCAGTGGGTTTTTGTACCCAAATATTATAACTATTGACTTTGTTTTTCTACTTCTCGTATGTTGTGTGTTGATTAATGAGTCTGTATGTTACAATGTTGTTTATAAAGAGCCTAAGGCTCATTACGATTTATGTTATTTTAAAGGATTAGGAGAACCCATTAGAGTTAGAGATGAGTTTATTGATTATATAAAAGTGTTTTTAAGTAGCTAAAAATTTGGAAAAGTGTCCTAGTACAGCCGTTTTGCTACCAGAATTTTGACAAGATGACCCTAATGTTTACCTTGATTTGTATGCCAAAAGGTTTTTTGATGTTTTATTTCATGTTTAAGTCAAGAAATATTTTCTTAAATAAAAGTTTTAAATTTAAATTAATATTGGATAACAAAACTAGATATCATTTTGCATGTGTGTATCCCTTGTTTAGGTCTGGTGTACGAATCGAGCAGAGGGCGTTACACTACAACACGATATGGCTTAGGCACAAGACTAATTACATCCAACATAAGAGTGTATTTTTTAATGTTTATTCATCTCATAATTTAATTACAATAACAAAATATACCAAAAGAAATATTCTTCTCTTGCTTGTCTAGATGTTTCGAGGCTTAGGCTCAATTGTTCTCCTTACCCATGCATCGCAAACAAAATAATGCACTAAGCAAATTGCTTAATGGTGTAATCAAAATAACTGTTGCATGCGGTCATCAATACATATCCATTCTAACAATGCATGATGGCATTAATCATACTTATAATAAAAGTAACATAATTTGTATCATGTACATGCATCACCTATCTTGAAGAAATTGCCATATTCAAAGGTATCGAGATATGCAATATACAACATACTACCTATGAGTATAAATGATGCAAATTTTCATATTCTCACCAATAATCATCATTTATATAGCTTAAACTATGTAGTGTGTGTACAGGACTATTTATACACTTTTATGATCATAAGATTCTTTTTATAATACCTATGTTAATGAGAATATAAAACCAATAGATAACGGGATCATCGTGTGCAATGGTCCACATTTTGGACTTGAATGGCTACTGCACCAATGTAGACCCATGTAATGGTCCCATTGGACCTGAACAATGATTGCACTCATGTAAAAACCAAAAATCATCAAATATAGGTTTTTAGGTTAGACTATGAGTGGACCCATAACCAACATTGAGCACTAAAGTGCCTTAGCAACTGCTATCTATCCTTAGTTGACTGATCAACCTATCTATCTCTAGGTTGTTACTCATATGGACTATTTTCATGTTTTATTAATTTCACTATCATAATTTACGCTTAAGTAATTCATTTTGACAATAACACCATCATAATCAAATAAAACTAGAAATATTGTTTCATTTCCCCTATTTTGGTGTTTAAGCACAAATTCACATGCATTAATCATTTACTCACATTCACATAACATGCTTACATAAACATTTTCAACATCAAATTATTCATTTTTCACTTGTGAGCACATATCATAAATTTCATGCTCATATTGAGGCATATACATTCATTTAGAGCAAATAGGCCATTTTAGCCACTATATATGCACATACTTACATTTAACCATGTTTCTGAGTTACATTTTCATTATTTATCCAAACCACATCCATTACCAATTTAATTTACTCATTCGACCACACACACTTTAAACACCCTTTTATGTGTTTCATAGCATATTACATCAATCACATATTTACTTCCTCCCTTCATACCAATAATTGCACAATATAACATACAACTCATATAATGCTCAAGTATATGCATTTTATGCATAAAAATATGTTCATACTCTAATTATCTCATATACGAAGATATTAAGATTTATTTCATTATCTTATCCTTCATATATGCAATAACATTGATTAGTCATCAAAACATACTCATTTATGTAACTTACATAACATATAGCCATATACCTATCCAAATGGCCATTTAGCCAATAGTCATACTCATAAACACATATGTTTATTTGATGCAATATCATGTTACTCTATTTATCTCATAATTTATAATCCATCATTTTATGCCATTATATGGTAAATTACACATATACATCATAACACACACATTCCCACTCACAAGGCCATTCTACCATTCGTGCACACACACACACACACACACAACACCAATTCTTCCATCATACATTATACATTCCTATCTTATAATCATAATTTACATGTAAATTTACCAATGCATTTAATGAATTCCCACTCATACTTACATGTACACATTTACAAACAATATGCTTAAGCTAGGGCAAGCAATAAATACACTAGTTAGGTCAATTATGTATACCTAGCATGTTCAAAATACTCCACGAAGCCTGACTAAACTTTCGTCTTCCCCTTATCGTGAATCCTCTTCGATTCAGCAATTGCGCACTATAGACTCGATTAACAAAAATTGGTATAAACTCATAAGATAACCAAAAATTGCAAATGACCACATTTTAAAACTCTTGGGCACCTCTAGATTAAGGGAAAAATATCAATTTTTGAAAATTCTTACCTGAACAAAAAAGTGGCACTATTCACCTAACTCATTTTTTGGTGATTTCCTTTGATATTCTACTTAATTATGCATCTAGAGATCGTAGGGATGATATATTTTTAGTATGTTATGGGAAATGGGGGCTTGAAAGAGGAGAAATGGCTTAAAAATAGAGGAAGTCCTCTTTGGTTACCGACATCATTGAGAGGGGTGAGAGAGAGGGTGATTTGTTTTGTGGGTTGACCAAATAATAGAGAGATTTGACCTATTTATAATATTTGAAAAAATTCCTTTTCAATAAATTTCTTTAAAATTTTCTCCCCCATTTGACTGTTAAAAATTAAATTAATTAAGGCCCCGCATACTCTAAAAATCGAAGCTCAAAAAACAAAAGAAACTGAATTAAAATGCCATTTTTATGTCTCCCGATATTCAAATAAAATACTTTTCGACCTCTAAAAATTTTAATTCTAGTGCCATTAGGCTCTTTAGAATTTTTCTGAGAAACTTTGAAAATAATTTACGGTTCAACTTTACTTTGGTCAGTATTCAAAAGACACTATCGTAAAAACTTTCTTAGCATTTTTAACTAATCAAATGACTTTCAATTGATTTCAAACTTTGCCTAAAATTATTTTATGATTAATACTTTCACCCAATAACTTCAATGCATCCTGGGTCTAAGGAACACTATTCATCCTGAGAAAGTACTATTCATAAAAGCCAGGATTTTCAGGTCGTTACACATACAACATAAGAAAAATGATTGCAGTCCCACTGACCTTCTTATAAACACATGGTTCATCCATATTTTATGAGAAACAAACTCTTTGAGTGTCTCATCAAAATGGATGTTCCGGTTCCTAGATGCTTACTTCATTCTATAATGTGGATCTTTTAAGCTTGCAGCATTGATTGCCATCTATGAATGTAAAACCTTTAAGCTATATCATGTACACTTGCTCTGACAATTTTTTGTTAAGAAAAGCCATCTTTACATCCATTTGCCAGATCTCATAGCCATAATAAATGGCTATGGTAAGCTAAATTAGAATGGATTTAAGCATTGCAATTGGAGAAAAGGTCTTATCAAAGTTAATCCCTTGTCTTTGATGATAGCCTTTTGTTACCAATCGAGCTTTATAGGTAATTACATTACCTTTCATATTGGTCTTCTTCTTAAAGACCTATTGTAGATGCTTAGATTTTAGGTCTAGGACTTTCCTATGGACTCAAACTTTGATCGGACCTGAAAAGATCACGATGTGACCTAAATTGTAGAAAAAATAGGAATCTATGTTAGTAGCGGAGGGCTTAGGCTGATAGCCCTAAACCAAAACACTAATTCCAATAGGGGTGTAAGGGTAAAGTCCTTGTAATATGAACCCATTCACTTTTTAGGGCCTATAATGATAACTAGAGATAAGCTCAAGCAATAAGGTAAGAAACCTAAAGCCATGGTCCGTACAGATCATCATGGTGTAAGTCTGCATGAACATGATGCCATAAGTTTTGCACGGACTAACATAAAACTAAGCCCAAGGCCCATGAACCACCTAAGTAAACCCAAAGCCTAGGTCCACACAAACCTAATGATCAAGGTCCATATGGACCTACCGACAAAAAGCTTTTAAAAGTAGGATTTTCTTATTTAGACTCTAAATCCTAATCCTAGCATGACCTTGCTTCTTTTAAATGGGAAAGCTATTCACTCCTATCAACCTATTTCAAAAAAAAAACAATAGAGGCACAACCACTAATTAGGAATTATTTCTTACAATCTCCAAGAATTTAGGCACTAACTCTAAAGCAAGATCAATCTACTAGTTCTAAGCCCTCACTAAAATAGTCATTTTTTTCTAAAACCTAACCATTATATTATTGCTTAGTGCTAACTTCAAGGTAAGATCTAAGGCTTCTTTAATCTTATTCATTCATTTATTTGTGTTGTTTGCTTTAACCAATGATCTCCCATGATTAATTGACATGTGAGGTGATTCCATGTAATCCCCATATCAATTATAGGAGTAAGTTAACCTTTTAAATCATTTTAATCATTCATAGAAAATTGTAATCACACATACTTTTTGGAATGGATGCCTAAGTCTGCATAGACTTAATTTAATGGATGTGAGGTCCACATAGATCTATTATTTGAATATGTATATAATATGAGGTCTATGTGGACAAATATTTGATAACAAATTTCCATTTACTTTGTATACTATGTTACAATGTATCATGTTTACAATATTGACATGCTTGTTTAATGTTATCAAGTTGTGTGATTATTCTATGCCTTAATATGTATATTGATATTTTAGAATTAACATGATGTCTGTACAGACTCTCTTTCACAAGAATTGTAGCCCGTACAGACATATACATTTTATACATGCTTATTCTGTTTTGTAGTTTGCATGGACTCCTTTCAGGAAGAGTGTAGCCCATACAAACATTTATTGTAAATCCTAGTCTTTATGAATATCTGTATTTATCATCATGTTTTGCTTTGTATAATTAATACTTCACTCTTTTAGTGATAATCATCTTCTAGGCATGCATCATGATCATATATGTTTGTATCACATAAGTTGTTATCATTCTATTTAGTATTGCTCTTAGGTACTCATGGATAATTATTTGTGTTACTAACCTCTTTCCTTGAGTTGTGAAAGAGTGACCATTCTTACTAAACTAAAGGTCTAGATGGACATATTAGGTATGACATGTTGTAGTATGCACAGATATAAACCAAAGCCGTACCAAGTCCACACGGACTCGATGACATAGAGATGGGACCAAACATCTTACCCTTTATTTGTTTATTTGGTTTTGTACCTTTAATTTCCATTGATTTTTTTGGGTTGTAATAGGTAGAATAATAAATTGTTTTACATGTGAAAGCCTAGCCTCACATTAATGGTTTTCTACATAATTTATTAGTGTTTTCTTAATAAAATGATTTTAAGTTTTCCTTAATAAAAGTCATATGAAAAATGTATTTTAACAAAGGCCAATCTCCTAAAGATAAGAGTTGGCCAATTATCGCCAATTCCTATGGAATTATAGGTGGTTGTTAGGTCTTACCACAACTAATGAATGACTTGATTTCTAGATGTTAATACATACTTATGCTTGTTGTATATTCTCAATGTTATAATTTACTCTCTTTATGTGAAAAGGTGACAAGGATGATTTAATTAAAATTCTTGCTCGCATGAGAAGGGACTGATAAACTTTAGAATATAAAGGAAGGTATATTATAAGGGCATAAATAAGATCTAATTTTGAACCTTTTTTGGGCAAAAGATTAGTGATCCTAGTGTAAAGCCAGATGGTGACTCTAAACACTAACCACTCTAGTCCCCAGTAAAATGCAATAAATCTACACCTATTTGCACCCAATAGGTTTTTTCCCTTTAAGTGGATCAATTAAGGTTCACAACTGGTTATCATACATGGAATCCATTTCATATTTCATGGCCTTAAGCCATAAGTTTGATTTTGAATTCTTTGGAACCTCCTCATAACTAGTGAGCTTATGGTCCTCTACTATAGTCACTTCCTTGTCTTGGTCTATGAGAAATCCATATCTCTTTAGAATAATCCTAAACCTAGTATATCATCTAAGAGCTTGTGTTTCCATATATTCTTCTATTATATGAGTAATAGAACTAGGATTAATCAATTAATCTACTTTTATTTATGGATCTTGAACTTCATCAAGTTTAATTTTACTCTCATTGTCTTTCATGAGAAACTATTTCTCTAAAAAGACTGTATACTTTAAAACAAGCACCTTCTATTCTAAAAGATGAAAGAAGTAGGATCCTAAAGTTTCTTTTTGATACACCACAAATAAGCATATGTCAGATTTAGCCTTAAGCTTGTCTAACATTACTCTCTTCATATATGCAGGACATCTCTAACCTTGATATGTGAAAGAATAGGTTTCTTGTTATATCATATCTCATATGGTTAGCTAACTTTGATAGAACTCTATTTAAAACATAAAAAATAGTTTCTAATACATACCTCTAGAAGGACTTAGGCAAGTTTAGAAGACTCATCATGGATTGAACTATATATAATATAGTTTAATTTCTCCTTTTCGATACACCGTTATTATATGGTGTTTAAAGAGGAGTCCATTAAGACATTATACCATTAGACATTATA
>CANXYI011580036.1:0-13423 GCA_948208565.1 Hura crepitans | reverse complement strand
GAAAGTAAGCTATATCAATTATGGATGCCTACTCACCTTCATGTGAAGATAAGCTACAGTGAATACAAGTGTGTACTCACTTCAAGAGAGTTTAAAGATGTTAAAACTAAAGAAAACTATGCCAATTACAAGTGTATGTTCATCTCTAAGTAAAGATGAGCTACATAAGTGTGACTGCCTACTTGCCTTCATATAGGTAAGTTACAAATGGACCAAACTGAATATGGTGATAAGTTTCAAAGAGTTAACTAAACTTAGGTTAGTGATAAGTCTTAAAGAGTTGACCGAACTAAATCTTGTGATAGGTCTGAATAAGAGAAAAGTTGATAGAACTAAATCTAGTGATGAGCCTGGATAAGCTAAAAGCTGACCCAACCAAATCTAGTGATAGGTCTGAATAAGTTAACCAAAATGAATATGGTGATAAGTCTACTTAAGCTGAAAGTTAACTAAACTAAATTTGGTGATATGTCTAGATAAGTTGAGGTTTAATTGAACCAAATATGATGATATGTCTAAAAAATACTCTGATAGGATGGATTGAACCATATCTAGTGATAGGTCTAAAAAATGGTGTGGACCAAACCTTATCTAGTGATAGGTCAAAAAATGTTTTGAACCATATCTATTGTTAAGGAAATTAATATCGTGAAAGTATGTGTGTGACATCTTATGTGCACGTGTTGTGTGTGATGTCAGGGTATGACTGATACATGAATTAGAGACTTAAATGTATCTAGGTGCATAGAAGTGATAGACATATATTTCTGATACATATGAGTATGCACTAAGAGATTTAAACGTGTGAAGTTATGGATTGATATAAATGTAGTGCCTTGCATGGGTAATTTTGTGCTTTATATTTTAGATAACTAAAAGGATAATTGTGACTCTATCTTGAATGATATGCACATGTATGCTATTTGTCCTTTGCATTCCTGAACTATATGAGCTATAAGATCGATGTCGAGATAAGGTGTTTCTACCAAATGATGAATGATAATGCATGCATGTTTGCATTGATAACATGCATACCTGATTCTTTTTGATAATGCATATGTATATGTGCTTAAAGTATGTAACTAATGTTATATCTATTAAAGCATACTTAATGTGATTATATGAATGAACCGATACACGTACAAATGTATAAATGTGTCTAGTGATTGGATGTGACCTAGTTTTCTCTTTAATGAATGAATGCATTTTATCCTACCTTAGATGAATAAGCATGGAAACATGAAGGTGATGAATGAGATGAATCTAATGAATGAATATGGTGTTTGATTAATTTGATATGAATATGTCCTAAATGGATATGGGTGAATAAATTTTGAGATGCTAGTGAATTAATGAATGATATGAATGTTGGTTTCTAATCTCCTCTAAATGGTGGAATGCTGTGAGGTATGTTTTTGTCTAAATAATGAATGATACATTTTTGGTAAATGTAGTTATGCATGTGTTTTGGCTTACTCTCTTCTTAAATGAATAAGGAATTTGAATGGATACATGTATAAGTAGCTGAATGATGTATATAACTTTTTCCTAGATGGATGAATGAATGACAGATGAATGTTTAAGGTAGATGTATGATTGATAAATATATCTTTTCTTATGATGAATGAATGGTGAAGGCAGATATAAGTTTAATGATGAATGCGTCTTTTCTTATGATGAATTAATTGTAAAGGTAGATGTATGCATAGGCAAATGGGTATATTTTCCTATGATGAATATAGGAATGAATGTGAATAGGCAAATTTATGAACTAGTACATGTGTTGTTAAGATCACTCTCCTCTTAGACTCATTATAGGAAAAACTTAGGTTTGAGAAAAGTGAAGGTGTGAAGTGGTAGGCTAGTTTGGTGTAATGTGAATGAGATGTCTCATAAAGAAATAGATCAAGTTATAGTGATGAAAATGTTAGGGATGTTGTAGAGAAGTAAGTTGAAATAAGGCGTTGAGAAAGGAAGTGGAATGCTCCATGAAGGAGGAAAAAAGTAGGTCAAATGCAATGTGCCATAAATGTGGTGAGCTAAAATTTTAATTCATTATGGGGAGCATGATTATGATGAGTCATAAAGCGTGTAAATTCACGTGATTACACATTATGGTCCCCTTGTCCTTAGCTAGTTCAAAGATTTTCCAACTAAATATGTTATCTCTACCTTTAATTTTTGTCTAAAAAGCCCTTTGCAGGTTTTCGCTCTAGTGAGTTATGCTCTAATTTTTTTCTAGGCCACCCTTTACGAGTTTTCAACTTAGTGAGTTTATTTTTATTTTTCTTTTTGTTATTTATGAATTCAGCTTATCCATATTCAATTAAGGCTTGGGATATAATATATTTAATATTTACTCAAACCTTTTAAAAATGGCTGGATATGCACTTTTGCAGACTATGAACTTGGAGTGCTATGTTATGAAGCTTGTGCCATGGGAGGTTGATAGACCTATCTAGATTAGTATTTAGCTTTCCATAAGTTCTAGATTTGAGCCCTTAGTGTTTTGAGTCTTTGTGTTTTTGATCTTTTCGAGTATTACATTGATGATATTCTTGTTATTAGCCAATTCGAGGATTTTCTAACTAAATATTTTCTCTTAGATTCCCTAACTTTTGCTTTGGCTCACACTCTTAATTGATTAGCCTAGCGAGAATTAGAAAACTCATTTTTTTTTATTTTTGAATGAGGGGCAAGCATGATTGAAAAGAGAATGCTTAATTATTTAAGGCATAAGATAAACCCTTTTGGTGGAGTTTTTTCATTTAAAGCCTCTTAATCTTTGGATTTTTGTGTGAGAAAGAATTAAAAAAAATATTTTTCTTTTTAGAATAGTTCCCACAAGCTTTTAGGCATTTAAGAAAATGATTGGACAAAATTCTTTTTGGAGATATGAATTTGATGCTTTAAATTTTGTAGCCTGTTGAGCTTAAACCTCATTCAAGATTAAATGAAAGCATTTATTTAGGTTTAGTTGCTACTAGCCTATTATTTTTTTAATCTCTCATCTCTCATTTCCCATTTATTGATATTTCTCATGCCTTACAAGGAAAGATTAAGTTTTGAATTTTAGAATTCCATGCAGTTGTGGTGAGCTATTATAAGGAAAGTCATGAACTTTTTGTGCAATATGTGGATTAAGCTTATCATGTTTATTTCCTTCTTTCTCTTTTTTTAATTATTTTTTTCCTTTTAAATACTTTTTAAAATCTCTCAACTCACTTTCAAGAGTGCCATGTTATGTAATGAATAAGGTGAATAAAGTTGCTCATGAAAAGCATAAACAATGTTTTATTAAACTTTAATTGTCCCAACATAAAGGAAAGAAACAAAAAGAAAACAAGGATAGTTTATCCCAACATCATTAGATCCTTCCATATCCTTGTTTGGCATGATCCTACAGTTTGTCAACAAATAGCCTATAAGGTTACAGACTGAACATTAGAAAAAAGGAACCTCACTTTTTAGAGAATTGAGGAACGACAATGAAGTTTAGTGATAGGTGATCTTTAAGATAAGGTATCACACCATGGTCTACAAGGTCTTGGATGGCTCAACAAAGGGATTGCAATTGTTAGTTCAGTGGCCAATCATTTTGTGACAAGTATAGTATAGGTCATGGTGATGGTTAGGTGGAAGTGGTAAGGATTGATGTTCGAGTACTAAAGGTCAAAGGAGGTTTTCTCTTTCAATTCCTTGAGCATTGTGGATAAAGGCTTATTCATATGGGCGAATCTATGGAAAATCTTTCTTAGCTTGATTACTTCGTCATTACGTTTCCCTTATGGTCACAATCATGCCCATTGGTTCCTCCAAAGCACCTTGTTGTTAGACTTCTCAAATCTTTTCCCCAATGAATGCAATTATCCTTTGTTCTATTGCTGCCTATAACATCCCCTACCCCATTTCTAAAAGAACCTAATAAGAGATGCTACTATCCGTAGGTCACCCATCCTATCACTACTCCTGCTGTCATTCACTTAATGCTTATAGCCCCAACTATCCTAGTAAGGTGTTTTGGTTATTTTTTTTTATTATCTTATGGTATTCTCATATTGACTATAATGAGCTAATAAAATCATTTTATAAGATAATAATTCAATTTATAGAATTTTAGGTAGTATATCGGCTACCCAGGTGAAAAACCAAAATTTTAAACCTATTAAAAACACTTCTTTATCAGTTATCAACATTATAGTCATCTCCTATACCCATTTGGGCCTCTAGTCAATCATCCATATCATAATACACCATGACCAAAACATAAGATCTCAAACCTAAATTATTTCAAGCATGTAAATTTTTAGGCATACATATGCATAGGCATTCAATTAACAACTTTAGTTCATAATTTACAAACTGTATAGTGCTAAAACACATGTCTAGCCATTTTAATATCCTAAGCTTAAATCCTTTTACACATGAGTGCCCTACTCCTATACATAAAAAAATATACAAAAAAATAACCTTAGACATTCGTTAGCTACACTACAAATACTAAGGCTAGATAGTTCACAAAATCTCATGCCTATGTATAATAACACTGATACATTGAGTATAAACTCAATGGTGAATTTAATGTAATATATATGTGTCATAATCACAATCAGATAGTAAGGACACATTATGCTAATCTGGTGATCATGCATGTTCAAATAAATTTATTGTAGCCATTCATTAGCCTATCTTATTACTTATATCTCAGTATATCTCATAGTTTACTTAAAATACTAGATTAGGTTCTTTCACTTTAATTATATTAGGTATGCCATGAAATCACAACTGTTAATATTGTTTGTATTTATTTATTTTATTCCATTTCTAGCCCATATTTGATAAACTGCAGTTAAAAACACTAGTTAACGGGATCCAGACTATTTAGTGGTCCATATTTTAAACCTCGATAGCTGCACCTATCCATTAGCAAGGACCAATTCATAAAAACCTCTAAAATCAAAGTGGTAGGGATTAATCCAAATGAACCTATAGCACCCTCCACCCGGTCCATACACTAAACCTAATTAGGAAGTGCCACTGCATACTAATATATGATTTTGCTACAAATTGAAACCTGATTAATTTAAAACTTTTTATTAAATAAATAATTCCTTAACTTATGAAGTTGTAAAAACATTGAAAATCAATTGGCACATTTCATGAGGCAACTAATGGGATCATGTCCACTAGTATAATGTTTGTACGAGACACTTTCTTAAATAGTAATCCTATTAAAAACACTTCTATATTAGCAAACAACACTTCTCTTTCTCAGATAGGTCCTTCTGACCCTCTAAATTCATCAGAAAATATAGAGCCTCAAGCTCAACTCAAACATCAATCTTGCATGTAATATCATAATTTATCACACAATATATGCGGGAAAAATTAATTTTTTACAATATATAACTTTAGTTACAAAAACAACCAAAGTAACAGATTAGGCCCAATCCCTTTGAAATAACATAAGCACACTACCAATATTACATTTACATCATTACACTATTACAAAATGATTAAAAATACCTATATAGGGGCTATCTTCAAAAGTCTCTTATGGGGAAAAGCTTTGGCTCTAATCTATTGCTCTATTACCTACACATCGCAAATAGGCAATGTGCTAAGCTTATGCTTAATGGTGTAATAACTTTAACAAGGTTTGGCAATTTAAGAATACATTTATGCAATATGTGTCAAGTGAGTCATTTCAATACGATACATATACACACATTATGGTAATAACAAAATCATGCAATATGGCATATACTTCTCTTTAAAAACATGAAAAACCATATTAGGTTCATAATTACAGCATAATTGCATTCAACATGAATAAAAATCAATTACATGGATAAAGTATTCATATATTGGTCACAAACATAAACATGCTTCTTTTTACATGGTAAAGAGCATAAAAACATGATTTTTGATCCATTACCATACGTACACATCATTTCTACATATTTGGTTTCTAAGACACTATAAGTATCAACCTATCAATATTACAAGTATAAAATTCCACATTGTACCATATACATCATATAAATGAGTTTAACCCATCATTATACCAAAAACATAAATGTCACGCATAATACATCATTTAAAAAGCACCTAACATTATTTTATTCATAATCATGTTATAACCATAATTATCCTTGTTATTTTAATTATTTTTTAATTTATGCCAATACTAAAGAGACAACTATCCAAGGCTAGATATCAGATAATAAGTTACTCAAAGGTGCTTAATAATTGAACCCATAGGCATTCGTTTCTGTAGATACAAAATGCATTAACCTAAAGGCTTGCACATATGTAGTGTTAAACAGTGGCACGAAAGCCTAGTGGCTATCGACACAAAAATACGCATAAAGACCCGAAGTTAAACAATGTAGCTACTAATCCTAGTTGATTAGTCAACCTATCCATACTAGGTTATCTAACTATACAAGTATTATTAAACTGGTCGATTATCTCTTTTTTTAACCATTTTAATGCATAACATAATTTTTGACATCTTATGCATAAACACATCCCAAGGGCCATTTCACATCTCAGTGAGGCCTAAACAATCATGCTAAGTAACATATTTTAACTAAAATGTAACATTGCCAAAATAGGCTTATAAAAGCCCAAAATCCTAAAGGGTCACACCATAAAGGTGAAAAAGCTAGAAAACTCATTCAAGATCATAAACACGCATTTTATTCATTATTTCCATTATTATCATGCATTATAACATCGAATGCATCATGGTTGTGCATAACTATAACATTTCGCTTAACATGTTATTTTATGCACATTTTCAATATATAGCGTCATACATGCATTATATGCCCATATACGCATCAAAAAATCATATGACATGCAAATTGGCATTTAGCCATCACCAAGCATGTACACATATTTTAGTCATCATAAATGCACATTCGGGATGGCATTTTCGCACAAAATATAATATCCGAGTCATTTACGTACATAATTCACAATTACGCATGTATGGCTTACATACATAAATTTTGGCCTCAACTTACTTGAGACCTTTAAAACACACTTACGTATGCAAATACAATTATATGTCAAGTTTAGATGCTTAATGTTACATCCATATACCTCTAACCAATTATACACAGTTATATGGCATGAATATCGCATAATGACTTTATATGGCCCTATTATTACATAATGCATTCATTATTCAATATCACTATATGAATGCATCATTCATGCATAATTAATAATAAACCATCACATTACATTCACTCATTATACATTCATGTCATACATACTCAATTATGCATTAAATTCTTATTATATCATTAAATGCCCATTTATGTCAAAATGCATATAATAGTTTCACAGACATTTGAACCCAATTAATTTGATTACACTTACCAAAATTGATCGTACAGGATGCCCAAGGCTGGCCTAAGGCTTCTCCTTGCCTTGAGAGGCTTGAGTTGATGCCTCACCTACGAATATAAAAGGGTACAAGCTTAAAAAATAATATAAAATAATATATAAGAAGGAAAAATACTTTGAGCCTACATATATGCTTTACAATGCCCTAGGAACCTGTGAAAAATATCAAACTCAAATAAAAGTTCCCAAGAGTTAGGTGGTCATTATACACCTTAAGAATCTTCTCAATTTTTCTCCCAAAATACTTTGCTATTCTCGGTGATTTTGGTGTCTACAAACTCATCTCATGATGCTCATTATTTTCAGCATAATTTTTTTGATGGGTGGCTTCCTAAAGGAAGAAATCAATGAAAAGAGGGAAAAAGGGTGGTTGACAATTTTTGAAGGGAAAAGGGGTGGATGGTGGTATTATAGTGTCTAAAGAAGGAAATTAGAATTTTCCCTTTTTATACTTATCCATAAATAATTTTTTCTTACTTCAAAAAATTATTATGACCAGTAGGAATATCGGTTTCCCCCATTTCTATCCCTAAAATTCCATAAATCTAAGCCCTAAAACCATACCAAATCTCGAGCACGAATTGCAATAAGAACCCAAAAAATTAATGCATTTTATTTCTAAAAAATTTAGTAAAATTACTTCTTGATCTTAGAAAATTCTAATTCCAAAACCAATGGACTATTCAAAATATTTTTGTCCCAGGTTATAATATTCTTAAATTATTTTGAGCAACTTTTTATTTTATATATGATGTAGCCTTACCTGCGGCAATATTCATAAGACACTCTTGTAAAATCTTATTTAGCATTATTAACCATCCAAATGTCTTCTAATTGGCTTTAAACTTTACCAAAAATTCTCTCATAATTAATACTAATAGTCAGTATATTTATAGTGACTTGAGTTTTGGAAAGAACTATTCACCTCGAGAACTACTATTCATGGGAGTCGGGATTTTTAGGTCAATACATTTCTTCCCCTCTTAGAAAATATGTCATCCTTGACATACCTAATTTAAACAAATGTGGATACTATTCTTGCATCTGAGCTTCATTCTCTCATGTGGCTTCTTCCATGTTGTGATGTTGGCATAACACTTTCACTAATGGCACAGTCTTGTTCTATAACTCTTTGATGTCTCTGGCTAGGATACCAATAGGTTCTTCTTCATATCACAAGTCTGGTCATATCTCCACTTCCTCGATTGTCAACATATGTAAAGGGTCTAATCTATATCTTCTTAACATAAAAAATGAAAAACATCATGAATTCGTTCAAACTCTGGAGGTAAAGCCAATCTGTCATCTAATGGACCCACACATTTTGTGATCTTATATGGTTTAATAAACCTCTGACTCAACTTCCCTTTGACTCAACTTCCATTTTTTATCGAACCTCAACATAGTTTTACATAGAGATACTTTGAGAAAAACTTTATCACTAACTTCATACTCAATGTCTCTTCTGTTCAAATTTGTATAGGATTTCTATCTAAAGCAACCTTCAGCCTCTCTCTAATCATCTTTACCTTCTCATCAGCATCCTTGACCAAATCAAGTCCTATAGGCTTGTGCTCACTCAATTTGCTCCAGCACAAAATAGTCCTGCATTGTCTCTCATACAATGCCTCACAAGGAGCCATACCAAGGCTTGCCTGGTAAATATTGTTGTAAGTGAATTCTGCCAATGACAAAAATCTATCCCAATTACCTTTAAGCTTTATGGAACATGATCCTTAAGAATCTAAATGATTCTCTCTAGCTGACCATCCATTTGAGGATAAAATGCCATGCTAAAACTAAGTCTAATCCCTAAAGCATTATAGAGTTTGCTCTAAAATCTAGATCTAAAATAGGGATCACTGTCTGAAATGATAGAAGAAGGCACTTCATAAAGCCTAACTATCTCATTAACATATAGCTCAACTAACTTCCCCAAGGAATAATCCTTTCTTACTAGAATAAAGTGAGCTAACTTTGTCAATCTATTGACCACCACCCAAATAGAATTATGCTTGTTCCTAGTAATCGGTAATCCAATCACAAAATCCATAGTGACTTAATTCCATTTCCATTATAGAATTGCTATGGGATGTAGCAAACCAAAAGGAACTTGATGCTTGACCTTCACTTGTTGACAGGTGAGGCATTTAGTTATATAATTAGCTATGTCTCTTTTCATGCCTAGCTACCAATATATAATCTTCAAATCTTAGTATATCGTAATACTACTAAGAAACATAGCATATGGTGTATTGTGCACTTTTTGCAGAATTTGATATCTCAAATCCTCCTTTTCTAGCACACAAAAGTCATCGATGATAGTACAAATAACCATTTTCCTTATCACAAACTTAGTAGAGTTCCCCTTTTAGATTATACTTATGATACTCTAAAGCCTGTAATCATCTTTCTATGATTCTTTCACCACCTGTATCAAACTTGGCTTCACTTGTAACTTGGTTAACAAACCACCATCATCTTACACCTTTAAAATGACATGCATCACCTTTAAAGCTTACATAATCTTCCTACTTAACGCATCTATAACCATATTAGCTTTCTTAGGATGGTAATTAATAAGGCAATCATAGTCCTTAATCAATTCCTTCTACCTTCTTTGCCTCAAGTTTAACTCTTTCTATGTCGATGGATACTTTAGACTCTTATGATCAGTGAAGACATAGCACTTTTCCCTATAAAGATAATGCCTCCATATCTTTAAAGCAAACATGATAGTTGTAATCTCTAAATCATGTGTCAAATAGTTTATCTTATAAGGTTTTAACTACTATGAGGCATAAGGAATAACCTTGCCATCCTATATGAGTTCACATCCCAACCTATTCTATAAGGCATCACTATACATGGTGAACTCTTTTCTTGACACTGGCTGAACTAAAATCAGAGCCTCTATTAACAAACTCTTGAGTTTATAAAAACTCTTTTAAAATTTTCCATTCAATTCAAACTTTATCCTTCTTTAGAAGATGTGTCATAGGGCATGCTATTAAGGAAAAACCCTTGAGAAACCTTCTATACTATCTAGCCACAGCAAAGAAACTCCTGATCTGAGTCAAATTCCTAGGTGGCTTCCACTCTATCATAGCTTGAATCTTGCTAAGATTAACTACTATGTCTTTTGCTGATGCTATATACCCTAAAAATGATACTTCCTCTAGCTAAAACTCACACTTGGTGTGTTCAAAATAGAGCTTCTCATATCTCAAGATCTATAAAACTATCCATAGATGCCTTTCATGCTCTTCTCGGTTCTTAGAATACACAAGAATATCATTGATAAAAACTACCACCAAGTAATCTAGAAATAGCCTAAAGATCTTGTTCATAAGATTTATAAATGTCATCGATGTATTAGGTAACCTAAAAGGCATTACTAGGAACTCAAAGTGACCATATTTAGTTCTGAAAGTCCTCTTGTTTATGTTTGCTTCTTTTACCCTTAACTGATAATACCTAGATCTAAGATCAATCTTAGGGAAGATGCCTGCCCCTTTAAGATGATCAAAAAGATCATTGATCCATGGTAAAGGATACTTGTTCTTGATGATGACTTTGTTCAACTTCCTATAATCCACATAAAGTCTCAAGGAACTGTCCTTCTTCTTGATAAACTAAATCAGTGCTCCCTATGGTGAAACACTCGGTATAACAAAACCTTTGTCAAAAAGCTCTTGTAACTGTATCTTCGACTCTTTTAACTCTATAGGAGCCATCTTGTATAGAGCTATAGAAACTGATGTTGTGCCTGGGATAACCTTAATACCAAACTCTAACTCTCACTTTGGAGGTAGACTAAGTAACTCATTTGGGAAAAGATCTTCAAACTCAGCTAGAGTAGGAATCGGACTTGCTTTGATACTTCCCTTTTAGTGTCAACCATATATGCAAGGTAAGCTTGATAACCCTTTTGCATCATCCTTCTAAGCACAACTGCTGATACTATATTAGCCATGTAATCTAATCTTTCACCAATCACTGTCACTTCTGATCTGTCACTAGCTTGTAACGTGAGCCTCTTCTTTTTGCAATCCACTATGACATGATACTAAGACAACTAATCCATGTATAAGATAGGATCAAACTCATTGAATAGCAATTCAATGAGATCCACTAAGAAAACATGTCCTTGTACTGACAAAGGATAGTCTCTGAACACTTTATTCACAATGATGTGTTATCCTATTGGATTGCTAACCATCATATTAAAACCAAGGTCATCTAACACTAAACCCCGAACTATAACACATGTTGTGTAGATATAAGAATGTGTAGACCTTGGGTCTATCCGAGATATGGAATGTACCCATTATAACATCTGTGGCATCCGCCTCCTCTCTAGCTTGAATGGCGTACTACCTAACTAGAGCTCTACTCTCTGACTTATCCTTCTGACTTGCCCTAACTCTGCTCCTAGCATCTCTCTTGTCCTACTTCTATGAAAAGTCATATAGCCTCACTGGGCAATCTCTCCAGAAATGGTTTTTGGAGCCATAACCCTAACATACTCTTATCATGGTCTTTCAACAAACACCAAGATGTTTCTTGGGACAAATCTAACAATCTAGTATCGAAACACTGCCAATAGTAGATCTAGAAGCACCTAAGATTTGAGTCTATGCCCTAGAACCCTATTTTAATCTATGAGATCGATCTAACTTCCTGTCCTGATGATGCCTAGACTGACCCTCTTTCTATCTTTTATCAACTGTATGACTAAAACTACCATGTCTTTGGTGAAAAGACCTCTTTTTGAAGTTATCTCTTTTCTGCTTTATCTGGTTCACCATCTCAATGGTATGACAAGATGCTATCAAGGCTGAAAAAGTCCTTGATCTATATCAGAGTAACTTATTACATCACTTCTAGATTCAGCCCTTTCTCAAACATCTTACAATGGTCTTCTCCTATAGCTACCACTGCCTTAGTGTATCTACTCAAGTGAGCAAACTCCTTTTCATACTCAGATATAGTCCTATACTTCTACCTCAGATCTATAAACTCTTGATACTACTGATCTAGTTAATGCTCAGTTATGTGCTTCTTCTTGAACTCCTTCATAAAGAACTCCCAAGATAGATCATCTGCTGCCTTATGTTCTGTAATGGCCTCCCACCATTTCAAAGTTTCCTCTGATAACATAGAAGTAATTCATGCAGTATACTCCTCCTAAGGACACTTCAACTGCTATATAATCTCGAGCATCTGATCTAACCAGTACTCAGCTTTGCTTAACTCATCCAACTCTTTCCTTTGAAGTACTTAGCCCCATTCTTTAACAACCTCTCCATGTAAGTTTCCTAGAAACCCTACTGCTTTTGAGATACTGGAGGTGGAGCTATGTATACCATAGCAATTGCAGTTGTAGCAGCTGTAATAGCCACTGTTGCTTACCTGACTGACTCTAACATAGTCTCTAGCTAAGCCGGTTGACCTTACTATCCAAGTGTAGCATGTCCTGTATCACTGGAGGTCACATGCTCTAGTTACACCCCTCCTTATACAATAGTCATAAAAGCATGGCTATCTACTTCTTCTTCCTCACTTCGAGTCATACTATGACTCATCTCCTTGTTTATAGATAATAGAAACAAATTAAGAGCCTCATATGTAATAGTATTATGATGTAAATGTACTACAGTACTTTTGTATGATCTATAGGTTTAGAGGAAAGCCTAAACAAGAGCTCTGATACCACTAAGTGTTGCACCTTCTAGCCAGTCTGTACGTCGGACTCGAATACGGAGTGCCATCGCATACTGATATCCAATTCTACTACCCATAAAACTCATTTAATTTAAAACTTTTATTAAATAAATAATTCATTAACTTATGGAGTTGTAAAAACAATAAAAATCATTTAGCATGCATATCAAGGTAAACATTAGGGTCATCGTGTTGAAAATCCGACAGCATAATGGCTGTACTGAGACACTTTTCCAAATTTTTACTTGCTTAAAAACACTTCTTAACCATTAAT